>JAUYWV010147268.1:0-10277 GCA_032274565.1 Nematoplana nigrocapitula | reverse complement strand
GAACAAATACGTGATCTAGTAGCAATTGAACAAGTAGGCAACAGTTGATGTCGGTGATCAAGTACGAGCAAATACGACGTCGTTGAGAAAAAAGAGAGCGCACGCGGAGAGGTGTGTCTTCGTCAACAGTCAGGCAACAACTGAGCTCTCTCTCGTTTCTTGCTCCATATATATAAGCTGGGGGGGTGGGTGGGGGGGGGGTGTTCGGGAACGTGGCTATACCTTACTGCTTATAACTTACAGTCGGAGAGTACAAACAGGTTAGAATACAAAAATGCAAAAGATACGTAATGGAGGGAGCTCCAACGTCTGATATATTATTGCGAGACGCACAGGGCTGTTTGAAGCCAAGTGTAAAAAGTCGTTACGATCATTCTAATAGCTGAGGTTTTAATTTGTATCTCGCAGTTACTACATCAACGACATTTCGGACATAAAAGAGGATCGCTCAATAAGCAATGTGCCAACCATGATGTTGTTTGTTTGTCTAGTGTCACATGGATTGAAACTAGGTCAACTTCACATGAAACTAAGTGGTGTAATATTGTATATATATATATATTTGTGTTTGAGTATGCGGTCAGATATCTCTAGTCTTATTCTATTAATATGTATGATATATATTCCCGTTGTACAGTAATGCCGATCCCAACTGGACCAGCCCGACAGGGTGCACCGCTCTCATGTTGGCAGTGAAATCGCGTTCAGTTCGTCTGGTTAAAGCTATTCTGACATTGAAGCCTGACTTGGAGATCGGTATGAGCTTCACGGATAAGAGGGGCAACCGCTATTTCAGTTGCACGCCACTACAGATGGCAGTGGGGAAGGGAGTGCAAGAAATTGTTGGCCTGCTTCTTGACGCGGGCGCCAATATAAACGCTGCAATGGATGCCAATGGTAAATGCGAACATCTTTGTAAAAGTTAGACATATAGTATTATACATGGTGTTCACGTTATTCCCGCCGCTAGTATTAAATAAAAAAATATAGCATGCTATTCACCTTTAATTAAAATCTACATGACATATAACATGAAATAACATAGGTTAAGAGTCATTGAATGTACAACAGAATAAATAAAGTTTGAAAAACAACTTCTAATCATATTGTGCGTGATCAATATTGTTGAATTTACACTCGCAACTGTCCGATGATTCCTGCAAAGTAACTGACCTTTTTAAATTTAAATTTAAATCAAAACTTTTATTTATCTATTAGTTTTCATAGATTAGTCATCAGAATTTCGAATTTCATTACACAGCATAGGCATAATCATGGAGTATGAAAATGAATTACTAATGAACTATCCAGGTTATAGTAACAAATAGATCGCCAAGATTGTATCGTATGCTATATCATATGCCAATTGTGAGCAAGGACGTCGACGTTATTCTGAGGAGTATATAACAATGTCCACCTGTTAGAACAATTCGAGATTGGAAGAAACGATTTCTTGAGACTCTCTCTGTTATTTCATGTTATATATCATGTAGATTTTAAATAAAAAAGGATAATGGGGAATAGGAAAACAGGAAACTTTATATGAACAATTACAGTTAACGATGAGATACTGATTTCTACAAAAAAGTGGTGTATGGTTTTGCCAATATGACTTTGAATCAGAGAACATTTGAAATACGGCAGATAGCTGAAAAGCTTCTCCTTGCCAGCAGAAAAGGTTTAACCAGAATATCAGCCTTTTCATAACCAAAAAATGTTTCTGAAAACATCAAATACTGGATAATTATGTGAGAGAACTGTGAACTTATGTTGAACGAGAGGCGCAGAGTTAACAGGACGATTTGTATAAAATTTAGTTTTAGAAAAGCTCCACAAATGCAGGCGGTCAGGATTGGAGATATACCGTGTGGCCCAGAAGTAACTTTACCACCGGTTAATAAATACATATAATTATGAAAAAGGTATATTAGTGCAAAAATTATAGTATCAATTAAGTTCATATATTTAACAAATTGTTTAGCAATCATTGTTTAATATCAAATTAAGTCAGCAATCGTGTATTGAACAACGTAAGTGTTGAAATGCCCACCACGAACTGAAATGCATTGTCGGAATCTGAATGACAAATTGACCGACATAGCTCCTTGTTGTTATGCAACACTAATACATGCAAGTTCAATTTGTTATCGTACTACTCGTAATGCATGAAGAGTTTGTGGATGAAAAATCACACGGAGTTAAGTGAGGTTAGGGGGGAGACCAGTCCTGATGTCCTCTCGCCCGATCCACAGCTGAAAAGTTTAATGATTAAGAAAATCACGTAGGGCTCTCGTAAAATGCTTTAAACAGAGGCAGCTCGATTTTTATCACACTATTCAAGTGCACTTCATTTGAATTTGAATTTCTATGTTTAGATCTCCTGTCGAATCGAATGATAATTAATTGCAGAGTGTATCTAATGTAAGTAGGGTAAAACTAGTTCTCAACAACCACACTGTATATTCTTAAAATTTCCTCTTCAGTGAAGACGATTAATTAAAATTGGTACTTGCGCCTGCATCCATTTTCTAATACTTTCCATGTACTCTAAGTTAGACGAGGTCGTCCTCTTCCTCTTTTTCCATCAATCATGCCTGTTTTTATAATTTCTTCTATAGTCCCTCTTTCCCCATAAGATGGCCCAGGAATTAGAACTGCCTTTTTCTTATCAATGTGATCAACTTTGTTTCTTCGCCTGCTCTATTTAGGACTTCTTCATGGATATGTGGTCTACCCAGGGTATTCTGAGCATTCGCAAAAACCACATTTCGATGGCTTCATACCGGCTTTCCATCTGTGATGATATCGTCTAACATTCACTTCCATAAGTTAAAATGGAGTAGACATAACAGCGTAGATTTCTTTTCCTTGTTCCAATCGCCATCTTCCTAGCTCTCAATACTCTCTCTAACTTCTGAAATGGCTGCTTTGACATGCTGATCCTTCTCTTGATTTCCGAGTCACATTTGCCATCTTCGGTGACCAAGCTTCCTATGGTATTTAAAAGATTTCACTAATTTTTAGCTGACACTTCTGATCCGTTTGCTTGCTTATCACCATACATTCTGACTTTTGCAATTGATAATAAGGCCCTTCCTCTTACTCTCTTCCACTACTTTATTTAGAAGGCGCTGTAGCTTTTCTTCAGACTGAGCTATTAGTACGATATAATCGGCGTAACGTAAGTTGTTGAATTATGCCAGAAAGAGTGAAACAGACAGTACAAAGCAAAAGCACTAAGGTGGATCAGGAAATTGTGGAGGAAACTAAGCCAATTGTACGATTCAAGGTTAAAGAAGACTGCCACTGTTTGCAGAGTGCAGTTTGATTGTGCTGACTTCCTATATCGACAGGTCGCTCTCCGTTTGCTATGTCTAACACCGTAAAGAGTTTGTCAAAATAAAATTATTATTGCCGGCCCGATGGTGGTCTCTATTCTCATTTTTAGGTCCAGACCAGGAAGAGTGTTGTGTTGCTTCTCTTCACACTGCTGTAGTGATGAACTATGTTGAGTTGGGCAGATACTTGATAGAAAGAGGGTTGAATCCGGACGTTGCTACTTCCACTGGCCTTACTCCACTAGACTTTGCCGCCAGTTGGGGTCATTTGGAGTTTGCCGAATTGCTTATCAAGAGGTATTATTGAGATTATTATTTTGCATGAATGTATATACTGTAATGTAATTTCTGAACTGAATGAAACCTCTTCATTGTGACCATATTCAGGGAATCTAAATATCCGGAAATTTTGAGGCGATTTTGATGACTCTTGAGATCATCCCGCGTAGCCATAGTGCCCTGGAGATTTTTTCCCCGGAAATTATTTGGAACCCTGTTAGATTCCCTGAATATTAGTTAAAGAGAAAGCAGTTTCCAAGTACCTGGTATCAGTGGTGTTTCTATCTCCGCATATTATTATTTTTAATTTGGGTGGACTAGCAGGTGCGCATCTATGACTGTAATGAGGGAAAAGTTGATCTCATTAGAATTCGTCAAAGTAAGATTAGGAGGAGTGTAGATGAGGGTAAATAAGCAGTTAATTTTACGCAAATAAGTAGTGACGTATTCAGAGATATGAGTACTGTCGGCTCTTACCAGATCAGGACATAGGTATTTATCGCACCATAAGCAGACTCCGCCTCCTTTTCTATCTCTTCTGCCTTCTCTGAAGAACATATTATGATCATTTAAATGTAACATGAAAGAATCGATGTTGTCGTGTAGCCATGTTTCAGTTATCGCTATAATAGATGGATGATACACTGTCCTTAACACATGTGAAGTTCATCAAGTTTGTAGAAAATAGAGCGGGCGTTTGTGAGTAGCAAAAAAGGGAGAAAAACATAAGAGGATGATTGGTTAGGTCTATTCCGATTCCCACTAACTAAACATTTTGCATCTGATTTCTGAGATTAAACTGATCAACTAGGACATCATTGGCAACAAGTTTTCCTTTCACAATTCGTAATCTTTGATTTGGGTATCGGTACTTTAGCACTTTCAATCTCATCGTGAGGCGCCGATTTTCTTTAAAAGTTAAAGGGGGCGTATCGTAGTTCATGTATATTTCTTTGCCACCGCAGTTCGTTTTGCGAAATCACTCTGAAAATAGACGCGGATGGGTCTCGGTTTTGTGCCTTTTTTGCCAAGACGGTGGGGTAGTCTCGAAGCATGGACGTTTTTGACTCCTATTTTTCATATTAATGTCTTCACTTTTTCCGCCAAGTCACTGTCATTATCTTCAGGGATGCTGATGATGATTGCCTGCTTAGATCTATTTCTGACTTCAATTTCCTCCAGTCGAAGTGTCTATGTGACAACTATTCAATATGTTCAATATCGCGGGATTGTTCCTTTATGATGTCCTGTAATTGTTTAGTTTGTCTGTCTATTTTCTTGTTAAACCCATCCAGCAAGTCCTTACGTAAATCGGCTAGAACTTTATGCAACTTTTCCGGCGTAATAGTTATTTATTCCGGTGCAAGTGAAATACTCGGAGCAACGCTGGCGTCATCGATTGGTTGATCTCGCGAAACTCTTGTCGCATCCGATTTTGGAGTCTTACTCATAGTCCGATGATCGCTGCCTTCATCGATTACCCGACTTCGGAACACTCTTGTGGACTCCAAATTAGGAGTTTTACTCATCGACGCTTAAAAGCCGAGAGACTGGCGAAGCAAGTATTCGACAAAACGTTTTTTCGATATTAATGGGCGGAGGATGCAGATGTAGTGGCATTAGCAGATGATACTGACGTGTTTTTGTTCTGTTTTCTATGGACACTGTTATCTCAAGTCTGCCATTTATATGCAGTCTGCCGTCCACTACTGAAGCATTTCATGAGAAAGTATTACGGGCTCACCCGCAAGTGGCAAACTGGCGTGCCACTCTACGTGGAGAACCTCCACCAGTTTGGCTGGGAAACTGATCCTGTCACCTAATGTCTCACTCCACAGAACATGTGCCAGGGAACAGCTTACGCACCAAGGCATGTCCTTCAGCTGGTCCGCTGTGACTGTGACTCATTCATGCAGAGGGGGCAAATGTGACTGCATGAGTCGCCAGATGCCACGCACAATCTGCACATGCTGTGCTTATTTTGGTGTATGCCACAACCCATTCAGCAGGGATGAAGGAAGCAGATACTTTGGAGGACGATTGTTAGACTATCATAATGAATTCGCTTATATGTTGCGTTGAAAATGACTATCAATCGTTAACCCAATTTAATATAGGATTTCTAATTAATTGCTCATTTTATCTAATAAAAACTCATTTTCGTGTATTTTATGCTACCTTTTTGTGTTTGTGTTATTAGAATGGTCTGGAAACTCAAAACTAATATCAGAATCGACTTGTTTGTTGACCCCCAAAACATAAAAAAGGTTATAAAAGCAACATATATGGATGTCTAGAACAGAAATCATGAAGGATTCTGTAAAACGGCATATTCCGGCAGCCATTTTGTACGCCATCTTGAATTCTGAGAAACGCAAGCGGGTGTGAAGCTCACACCCAGTCAAAAAGTAAAGCAGAGACCAAGTACTCTTCAAAAAAGCAATGAAATGCTTGCCTGGTCGAAGTGCAAGGCGCAGCTTATATATAGGGCTCAGCTTCTGGACTAGCTATAGGTTATCCCTGTGCACGAACCTCTTGGGTTGCAGCAAGTGGAGGTCTGCCAACAACTCCTCAGATGTTTCCAATGGAAAAGACGTTAATTTATCTGATTTCTACAAATTTTGAAGGACTCAGTTATACTTCAGGATTCTCCCACAACAATTTTAGAAAAATATTGTGTTATTTGGAAGAACCAGTTTCACCATTTTCCATCTACAAATCGAGACAAAGTGGATAAAACATAGAAATCGGATTTGGTTTTAATATCTAGAACTGACACGCCGCCATTTTGCATGTGTCGTAATACTGTAGAAGCTGTCACTAGTGTGGCAAAACATATGGCGGAGATAGACGTTTTTCAATAGCGCGCGGCTTTAAAAAACGAATACTCCGCATTTCTAATGTATTTTTGCCACACTAAGTCGGCTCCTGTAATGTGCGCTAGTCAGTTACATTAAATCAGCTGATGTCGCTTCTAGCTTAAAATAACTATGGTGCATAATCCGATTTCTGTGGGAAAAAACAATTTATGGTAAAAAAAGCAATTATCCAACATAACAACGCCCGGTCATATGTATTAAATGTGACCAGAAACTTCATTCCTTCCAGGAATGCTATCATTCTTCCACAAGCTCGTCCTACTTTTCTGACACAAACATCTGTGACCACCTTATATTTCCAAAGCTCGAAATTCTGATGCATCAAATCAATATACCGAATGAAAGAGCATTAGAAATCTATCTCTTTCAAAGGATGAGTCGCATTATTGATGAATCAATGAAGAGAAAGAGAGTGATGCAGGACTACTATAAGGTGATTGCTCATCAAGGTAAATATATCTAATATGTTTATAATTGATCTAGTAGTAACTCTATCCATGCTGCTTGTGTAGGTGTATCATTGTATTTGGCAATAATAATTCAATGAATTATTTGAAAATGTGAAAACGGGTGATTTGTGTTACACTCCATACTAGGACTAGAAAAAGCTTTAGAGCTATCACGCATACCTCCTTTATCCAAACCAGAATCGGTGTCTGGAGTCGGCTGGACGCTATCTTTGTCTTCTGATTCTATACTGCCTGCTGATCCAGTTGTCTCACCTTCTCGATTGGAAGAGGTCGAACGGAGAGCATCGGGATCTCTAAATTCCGCGATTCCTCCAACTCTTGAGGCTTGTACTTTGTTCTCACTTTTAATCAGTTCTGTAAATGCAAAACCTCCGATATAAACTAATACCTTCTTGTTTTGCTGCCTACTACTGTACTGTACACCGTCGGCATGTGATCAATTAGTTACGACGTACATGCTGCATATTCTCAAAGTCATCCCGGTTTTACGTGCACGGTAGTCTTGTCCAGTCTCTGCCAGGAAACGAAGAGAAGGTCACTAGCGCAGCACGAGTGGTAGCATCCGATGCACGTTGTTCAGAGTGCTTGGGCTCGAGCTGACCTTTAGGGGCATACAGCAACCATGACTGAAGCCCTCGGAAAACCGACAGATGTCGTCAAGTACTTGCGGAGGGTGGGTCTGGTGGAGCCCCCACTCGATCCCGTCAATATCCCCGGAGCCCCGGGGCAAGACGTGGTGTGAGCAGAAGAAGCGTAGAGATATTCTCGGCCGCATGCAGATAAAGTTGGAAGACCTTGAAGACGAGAAGAAGACCGCCCGATTACTGACGATGATAGGAGATTCTTGGAGCCGCAGTCGCCTGGACCAGCGACACCACTGCAAACGGAGTCGGACAGGAATATCACCACCAACAACAACAACCTTCTCAGCATGGCCCTGAAGGCCACCGTGTGTGTCGAGGCATTGTTGATTACACGACTGTTCTCATGAGAAGGTGGTCCAGGTGTTTACGAACTCACATAATCACCATCTCAAAGATGGTTTTCATACTCCATGGCATGGAACATGTCAGACTGTTACCATATAAACAGCGCCATTTAATATTGCCTATTGACTTATAAAGGGATGCATTATTTGGCCTCCTTGAATAGCCAAAGTCCTGCTGCACACTTGTTCCTTGCATGCTTGAGCTTCTGACTGCCTCTCCAAGGTTCCGCATCGGCCGATGCAGCTGCGCTCTTTTTGCCTTCAGAGCGGAAAGTTCTATGACCTCTCGACTGTCAGAGTATAATTGGATAAGAGTCATGGGTTCCACTGTATTGTAGAAATTGGAATTCTTTGGCACTAAATTGTCTGCCTGTCTGGGCGCACAAGGCAGGAATGTGAGCTATAGTTTTTTACTTCCCTCCCATTTCACGAATATCCCAGTGTCATTTCAGTCTGCAGAGAAGGCGATGAACCGCGAGGACTTGCCGTGTCGGCAGGCAGCAGCGGCCCATGCACCTAGGCACATGTGGATAGGAGAAATAATTACTTCAGAGCAAAGGGGGAGAAAGGATTGGAAATGAGTTTTGGAGATATTCGGTTGCTTAGGCAATTAACAGGCAATTTCGACGCGACCCCTTCCCACATGCCAAGGCCCTGCTGTCTTCAACAAAGCTGACGATGGTCTTCCGGTCATGGTGGGGTGTCCTGCTCGGGTATGCAAAGTGCTGAACTTTAGAGAACATAGGTGAACACCAGCCCTCACCCCGAACTTTCTACAGCATTATGGGCCTCTGAAAGAGGAGGGGGGCGCAATTTAACCAAAAGACTCAACTTTCGCATAACACCACATATATACCAAGCCTAACCATGATGTCTCTTAGCGTCGTACATTTACACCACCTCTCAGGGTGGTCCCAGGACACATTGCACGTAGAGACACTGGAGGTTACACGACTGTCCCCAAGAGAAGGTGATCAAGTGAAGTGAGTGTTGGGGTATGTAGCTTGTTTTTCCGAACTCACTTAATCCTCAACTCTCTCCTCTCTTCCCCAAATGTCCTCTCTTACTCTCTCCTCTCCCTCTCTCTTGCTCTCTCTCGCTTCCCCTCCCCCTCTCCTCTCTCCCCCAAATGCCCCCCTCCCGTTCTCTCCCGTCTCCCTATTTCTCTACTCTTGTTCTCTCCTCTCCTCTCTTGCTCCATCTGTCCACTCTCTCTCTTACTTTGTCTCTCTTCATTCCTCCTTCACTTCCTCTTTATTGCTCTCCCTCCCTCTATATTGCTATCCCTCCCCTCTTTATTGTTCTCCCTCCTATGTTGCTCTCCCTCTTCCCCCTCTATTTTGCTCTCTCTCTCTCTCCCACTCCCTTTTCCCCCTCTGTTTTGCTCTCTCTCCGCCCTCCCCACTTCTCTTTTGCTCTCTTTCTCTCCCTCCTCCTTTGCTCTCTCCCTCCCTCATTTGCTCACTCTCTCCCTCCTCTCTTTGCTTAGTCTCTCCCCCTCTTTCTCCCTTTCTCCCCATTTGCTCTCTCTCCATCTTCCTTTGCTCTCTCTCTCCCCATCTTCTTCAAGAGGCCACGCCTCCCTCCATCCGGGGCAAACATTAGCGGGATCGCGAAGCGACACCCCCCCCCCCAGTAGCTCCATCGTTTGGTTTGGGCTGTGAAGAACGTCCTCTGGGTTGAGGCCGAAGAGATGCTCCCTGAGCTCCGTCCCGGATGCGCACTTCGTTAGCATATGGTCCGCCACTCCGCACGTCGTGCAGTCTGGGCTGGTTGATTTGCCGATGGCGAACAGGTATTCATTTGATAGGGGGCACACTCCTGTCAGAAGTTGCCGGTAGGTCACCTCCTCCACCCTCTTCCCTCCTGCCGGGCGTTTCTTTGAGTTGGCGGGTCCGTTTGAGCTCCTCCAGATGTCATATGGCTCCACCCTGGTCGTCCAACATTGACGAGACTCCCTGGCCAGAGCGGCCTTGGCGGTGTCTCGGTATTCTCTTGCGGTAGCGCATTCACTTCACCTGACAGCCTGTCGGCGACCTCATTGCCGTTGATGTTGTTGTTGTTATGGTCACGCATCAGATTCTGGAAGGGTAGTCTGATTTAAACCCAAATAGTCTCTGTTTACTGCCGCCTAGCTACACAGGGATCAGACTGTTTAACCTACTAAGGCCCAACCAGATATCTGCGCTATCAACACCTTCTGACCAGGTGCAGCCGGTTCGGTGGTCTCTTCGCACCATCTCAGTGAGACAGCCCAGGGATCGCCTGTGCGTCGAGGCACGAGCGGCGGCCCACCACAGATCCCGCAAAGTGAGAAGTGGTC
>JAUYWV010147257.1:0-10277 GCA_032274565.1 Nematoplana nigrocapitula | reverse complement strand
TAAGCGATTGCTGCGATGCTAAATCAATATGCTGCAGATAAGCGATTGCTGCGATGCTAAAACAATATGCTGCAGATAAACAAAAATTCCTTTATGCACGTTTTTCTCTGTCAATTTTCGGGGTCGGACTTTTTTATGATCGATTTGTCAATTCCCCTAACAAACCGCGCTCGCTTATAGCAACACTATTTTGCCGCTTTATTAGCCGAGGCGAAGCGCGGGTATACGGGTAATCTTACTAGTATGAAGAAACTGCAAATTGCGCACTCGATATTAAACATTTCCCCTCCATATTATATGTAAAGAAAGAGGAAAGCGTTATCTAACAGATAGGAGTTGCGGAATTGTTTTATCGGTCACTGATTTCAAATAAGAGGCTTCTCAATTTAATTGATTTTCCCATTTGCTTGGTAATTGCGCGGGTAATCAATCTGAATACCTGCAAAATTATAAGCCGAAGTTTGGAATAAAAAGTAGCCATCTATTCAACTCGTCGGTGTTTGCGTGTGTGTGCGCGCGCGGAAATGTTCAGAAAATTCGGTCCAGTAGTTTGGAAGGGGTATCGGTAAACACAAGTATGTTCTGCAAATGTCAACCGACCTGCATGGACTGCTGAATGGAAGCGAGGCGGGCCACGTCCGAGCGAATCTGGGCAAATTCGGTCTCCCCGGCGGCCAATGGGAGCGCGTTCAGCCTGCGTAGAGGCCCCAGAATGTGCGCCAACTGGTCGGTCAACAGCCGGAGGTCCGTGTGAACGAGGAACATCAGCGGCCCGGGTCGCCAGGAGGCGAGCAGAGCGGCGGCCCTCGACTGGCTCCAAGCCAGACCGGTGGTGGCCCCGGTGAGGAGGAGGTTGATGGTGGATGATACGCGAGACATGTGGGGCGAGAGGACCAGGGACGATACGAGACCTTGGGAGGAGAGAAGCAGTCATCGAGAGTGGACCAGTGTACGTATACGTTATTGGCCAAAACAGTTAATTTATATATCACGAAGGGAGCACAGGGAGATACTCAGGCAAAACGGGACAATCAATTTGTATATGTCTGTCACGCTTACGTTCAAATTTGTGCTATAAATAGATAATGACTCAGGTCAATCGTTGTAGCTTGAGGAGAAGATAAATGCATAATTATCTATGGATAGCTACAGACTATAGGGGAGTAGGAATAGTTCCGTAGCCTCTAACTCGCCTAAACTAGAATGATCTACTTATGACGCGGCGGCCTCTGATTGGCTGGCCCAGTTATCGATCGTTGATGTACTAAGCGTTGGAACTTTGAGTGCCCAGTCGAATTTCTCAAATCTCCGACATGTTTCCAGTATAAATCAAGATCATTTGAGAAGCTATTAAAATTCAATTAATAAAGAATTTTTTTCAACAAAATGTTAACATTTTAGGAATTCTAGGACTATTCACAGGCCTGATATTTATCAAAATCAGACTTCCGAAAATTTTCTCCGCCGGATATTTTTGCTCTTGATACATTAGACAGGTGAAAAAATCTGTTAATATGGACGCACGCACTGTAAGGCTTTTGACTGTACCTACAGTATGTCCCACAATGACCTTACAATGAGCTGTGTTGATTAGGATTACTCGACCCCTTCCGGAGGTTGGGGGGGGGGGGCAGCACGTGGCCGCCGAGGCCTAATAACCGGGTAACTCCCCACGGCCGTTTCCAAAGGTCTATGAGGCCCACCGTCTCGCCAAAGATGGCAAGGCGAAGAGCCGAAGAAGAGGGACAAGAGAGAAGGCAGATGAGAAAGGTCCTGCTGGGCTTCGCCCAAGGAAGTGCAAGGGGGGGAATCGGATTGACCAATACGGTGGAGGTAGGATTCAAGGACGGTGGAGTGCCCGTTACAGCGAAGGCTCGCAACGGGAATAACGGTGAAGGAGAAGCTCATCCGGAGAAGTGTTTGGAATCTGGTGGTCTAGAAGTTTGTTACGAAGAGTAGACCGCCAGGGGGGAAGAAGAGAGTGGTGGATGAAAGAGGTGGATGGCAGAGTAAGAGATTGGAGCGACAAAAGGGGAGGTGTAGCCGGTCTTGGCTAAGGAGTCGGCCCTGTCATTGCCCCGGAGTCCATTGAAGGTTTACCGTTACACCCATGTCATCGAGGCGTTTGAGGGAGGACCAGATGGAGTGGAGGTTGGAAGTGAGAAGAAGGGACGGCCCCGAGTTCAGAAGGGAAAGGGATGAAATCTGAATGAAACCTCAAGGGAACTGGAGCAGTGGAAACAAGGGAAGTTAATACCCCTCCCCGAGATGTTCTGCTTCGTCTTCCATCTTCTTCTCTTCTCGTTGTCGACTCTGCGCTGTGTTCCTGCGACGCTTTCATCCCTACTCTCCCCGCGTGTAGTACAGTAGTAGTGGTGACGTAAACGAGGCAAACGAAACCTGTTCCCCACACACGTACCTCTCGCTATATTTAGCATCTGGATAGTGCAATTACCCAGAGTTGAGCACGCGTCGAGACGAGGCAACAACTGCCAGCTAGCACAGCAGCCCCAAACCTTTCGTGACTCTAGTCTTTCTTCGCAGAGCGCCTACGCTTCTAGATATACTTCATTTACTGTATACTCTACACCACAACGTACCGTACGTCCTTTGTCACACATCTCCAGAATGAAGATGCCGGGAGAAAACCGACAATTAGTTAGCGGGGTAAACCGATGCAAATTCGTGAGTCGCTGCGGCCGATCATTTTACTGTGCAGTGTCACTATAGTATCGAGTCAGTCTGACAGGCTTACCAGCCTCTGCGCTAATTAGCCGACTGCTCCTATACACATGTGCAGCAAACGTGATTTCACGAATAATACCAATTAGGTAATTGGGTTTCGTTGTCATGTACTTCTCTCTTTATCTGAACGAGTTTTCCTTACTACATTTTTTGTTTCAAATTTACCATATACCGTCTTAATGAAAGAGAAGACAGAGAGAGAAAAACACAAAGACCGAGGAGAGTAAGAGGGAGAAAAGAGGTTGAAAAGAGGAAAGAGATAGGAGACAGGAGAGAAAAACAAAAGCCGTATGAGGTCCTAGGGAACGCAGAATACCCCCCTCACGAGAAGGTGACTGTCATTGTCACCAGGGGAACCCGCCACTCCACAACGAGCCTCCCAACAGGCCATGTTATCTCCTCATTCCGCTCCGAGGCCACAGTGTGTCGGAGGGGCCTTGAGAACGTTTGTGATCTGGGTGACCTTCCCCACTTGTCCGGGATCCGTCTTCTTTCGGACTCCCAGTCCCTACTACTCCGGTTGGCCACGGGAGCCTCCAGACAGGCAAACCCCATCTGTCAGAAGATCTAGAAGACCCTCCTCGCCCTGGCTAACTCCCACAAACAACAAGTGGACCTCCAGTGGGTCCCCGACCACTGCTCTATAGCAGGGAACGAGGCTGCCGACAGGGCTGCTCGCGCCGGGGTCTCACTCCTCCACACCGCGGAGGTCGATCTCCAGTCCGCGAGTGTGGCGATTTCGGCGCCGCGCAGGAAACCACGGCCCGCCTCTGCGCGGAGGACCCCCATTGTGCCACCCACCGCTTCTGCCTTCCCGGCCCCAGATCACATGTCCCGCGCTGGCGCAGTTGCGCACTGGCCACTCCTCGCTCCTCGCTACTTACCTCTTCCGTATTGGGAAGTCAGACTCCCCCACATGCCCTTTCTGCAAGGCGGCCCCCGAAGACTTCACTCATCTCATGCATTCTGTCCAGCCCACTCCATCACCCGCAACCGTTTCCTGTGGGTCGGACCTACCCTCGAGATCCTGTCAGATGGATTCCACGCACTTCCCTACCTGAGGGAGATTTGGTGCTAACGCCCCCCCCCCCGACAGGGAATAACAAAAAGAAGAAAAAGTCGACTGCAGGGGGGCACAACAAATCGTTATAGTGAGCTACTAGTCAAATTGAAAATTTTATTACTGCACAAAGTCGGGGAGACGGCGTGTTGACTTGATTAAAAAACTATTAGATAATGTTTCAACAGATGGTGGTACATAAATCGAAATTTCTGGTACAGCCTGCGCAAGACCGTAGGAAGTGGAAAACCATGATCTCCAACCTCCGCAAGGAGAAGGAACGACTGACTGACTGACCTGCGTACAAACGAAAATCTTTCCACTGTTATTCAGGGGTCAACGCGAATCTTCATCTATACTTAATTCCTACGTAGATTTTCGCTGCAAGCAAATATTCCGGAGCTCCGCTGGTATATGCATTATAGATAGATACTGCATTATAATAATAGAATTTATATAATCAATATAATACGGCGCATAGATGAGTGAGTTGTAAGCTATACTTCGAAACATGAAGTGTACCAAAGCAAATGCAAACGAAGGAAATATAGAAAACATGGACTGGTATGTCCAATGCAGCGTCCTCTACCCCATGATTTATTCTTCTCCTCCGGGCCGCGCATTGCCCACACCCATCCAACGAAGGAGTTTCAAGGTATCATTATGGTTCTACTTCTTCTTGCACGCCACGCCGGACGGCCCTAGGGTCCACTTTCCCACCCACCTGAGGTAGATCAAAATTTGGGAGTGGACAAGTCGGATTCAAATCTGGGTCTATACGGACTCGGTACGTTGCTAACACCCTCTTGAGTCGCGCAATCAGCGTCTCGGCTTGTCGGGTTAGGCCCGCCGGCTTGGGCGCAGTCGAGTAAACTCAGCGAGTGCGCTCATGAACCGGGATGGGATCCTTGGCTTCCCTCTTAATGAGAGCCCTAGCCGCCCTGAAGGACACCGGGACAGGGTCCTGGGACCCATCAACGTTCCGCGGGTGGCCCGCCGCCTCCTTGGCCTTCCTGTCGGCGACTTCATTTCCATGAAGGCCACAATGACTAGGGCATTGGAGGACAACGGTGCCTTTCACCCGCATCAAAGAGGATCTCACTGCGCCCAGTTCATGGTTGCAGAGAGACGTCCCGCTGCTCAGCGCATCTAAGGCAGAGCGGCTGTCGGAGCAGATCAAGTACCGCCCACCCCGACCCTCGGTCGTAGGTGAAGGTTACTGTGGTCTGCCACTGTATTTCCCCTCATAGATGCCTTCGTCCGGTACATCCACGAAAAGATGATGGGTCACAGGACCCTGTCCCGATGATTTTCAGAGCGGCTACGTCCCTGATTCGGAGTGAAGTCAAGGATTCGAGACCAGCCCATGAACCTACTTGTGCGACCAAGCTGGCGGGCTTGTCTTGTCACGCTGAGACCCTGATTGAGCAGCTGAGAAGTGGATAATGTCGTCTGCTGGCCGTACTGTGCCCGACTGGACACGGAAAGGATGAGTCTAGAGACCCTGGAGCACTGGCTTCAGGTGTGTTCTAGTTACATTGGCCCGCGTTTGGGATGGCGTACAGGATATCCTGTATATGGTATAACTACACAGCAAACTTACTCTAACCTCAGCAAACTGAAAATAATCTACCGAGAAGACGCGATGTATAGCTTTATTTTCAAATAAGGACAGATTTTCTGATCGCTTACGTCATACCTTGCTTCGAGTTTCGATGAAATTGAGTGAATTTTAACGCGGTCAAACTGGAATCTGAGTAATCATGTCCGAATTTTTCAAAGTGGCAAATGTGTTTGGAAATTTCGACAAAGACACTAGAGGGTCCTTGTATATACTATATTTATAGGACATACACATCGCTCGTCAGCACACTTGAAACACCAAATCGAATAAGGCTGTATGCATCACATATATAGTATAGACAAATGTATATACAAATCCGCTTCAGCCAAAATAAATGTCGCATAACAGAAAATGACGATAGTTTGCAATGATTAACATTTGAAGACTGAAGTGTATATGCAGTAGAGCAGGGTTGCGGCGTACTTTAGCTTTTGTGTTTCAGTAATCCAAACTCACACTAATTTCCAGTCAATTTAATTATTATTTAAACAACCGTAAAATTCTCCTTTATTGGGAAACAATTGCGGGACTCAGAAAATATTCACATATTGACGCTATTTGTAGTCTGCTCTTGTATATAGTGAATACTCAGAGTGGGATTAAAAGAGATGTTAATTCGCTCGATTTCCCTAAGTTTCTTCTTTCTTGCTTTCTTCCCTCTGAGAAAAATGATACGTGTAACAGTTTGCGAAATCTTTTGCTTCCCCCCCACCACATACACCGTACAGCCGAGCTACATTTATATGGTTGGGAGGATGGAAACTCGCAAAACAATTGAGGAGTCTTTGAATCCGCTGTGTAGAGAGATCATATTGCAAGGAGTAATCTAAGACTTCTTCGCAATTAAATACAGTTTTGTCTTTGTCCTATAATTCTTGTGCGGTGTTTGAGATTTGGTGAATGATTTGATTATATTTATTTGTTGGTTTTAGGTATCTATGTACACACAGTATATGCCGTGCTGGTATAACATGCGTTATATAACACTGAGCGTTATTCTTGGAATTTCCTGCGTTATGCGTTATTATTTTTAATTCCTCTCTTTTTATGCATTTTTCGCATTTGGTCCAATGTTTGTACGACCTTAAACTATCAAAAAGAATCGAAAGCAACCTGCACCAATATATATATAGGGACGAGGAGGCTATGAAAGCCGAACTACAATGGGTGCGTTACGGCCCAATTATCTGAAAAAACTGCTAGTCTAATAATATCAATATTTCCGAATTCAAGGAAAGCACTTTTCATGTGGCCGATAGAAACAGATACATTGTGCGCTAACGACGCTGGTATTTCACACTATAAGGGTGCAGACGAGAAATTAAGGGAAAAAAGTGGTTTAAGTTCCCTTCTGGTCACTGCAATTAGTCGCTTCACACGGTAGCCAATGCAACCGGAATTGCATTGAGATTCCAGAACTACAGTAGACCCGGCAGAATACGTTTTTGAATAGTTTGCCTCCAAAAGAATTAAATTTTAAATTTTTTCTTCCTTTCTTACAGAATTATAATTTAATTGGTTTTTCAAACGTCGCGAGAAAACTGTCCATTTGTAGAGGAAAGGTATATCGCTGGTCAAGGTTTCCAGTTTTAAAATGTCAAAGAAAAGGGTTATGAGTGAAGAAACATCAACTTATTGCACAAATATCGCTTCTAATAACTTTCAAATTTCGACTGCTTTAATAACAAAATTGTTGAATTTACTAAACTCGAAGATAACACAATATGTGAGACAAACTCAAACCTCGATGAATTAAATTAAGTTGAGCTTCTTCTACGAATCACGTCATGTATAGCTAACGTACGTTTATCTGATTTCAATAGCGCAAAGGCTTTAGGCATATTGTAGGCAGGTTTAGTAATAAAAGACGACTACACATTTCGACCCCCAACAGCAATTCTTAAATTACGATACGAATTCTATCAGACCGATCAGATCAGACAGGTTAGATATATTTGCAGAAATGGCAGGCCCAACGTGACCACAGAGCACATGATCGTTTATTTAACAACTTAACCTTTAGAAAGCGAAATCAAACAGGTATACGATGTTCACGATACTTTTTCTTGTGATCAAGAATCTTCTTAAACTTGTTCTTTTTGAATAGGCAAATAAAAGTGGGCATTATTGTGTGTGCGTGTCTACAGGCGGCGTCGGTAGCAGCTGGCAACACTCCGGACGGATCCTATCTCCCGGCCTCAATGGGACCAACCTCACTGTGCGGACCGACACCGTCATTCGCCCATCCGGGCATAATGTCCGGCGCTCCGGCCCCCTCGACCGTACCATCTGGACCAGTTGGTGGACCCTATCCGGGCGGTTATCAGCCCAACCATCCACCTGGACCAACGCCATATTCGTCCAGTTTATTGGCAGCGCGCGGCAGCTATGACCTGCATGGCATGGCTATGGGTTATGCTACGGGATATCCAACCTTCCAATCGCACCCCTCTGCCCCGCATCATCCGTTGGGGCATCGTGGTCCGATCCATGGCAATGATCAGTTTCACGGACATTCCTCTTCAACATCAGGTTGGTACGGACTGGGGACCAGCAGGATGATTTGCACATTTTGAAAATGTAGTACGGTAGTAGACGATCCTGAGAATCTATAGGACCTCCTGCCGATTCCCTTATACTGTATGTACGCGATACCCTCCTCCGGAGACTTGGTATTGGCACGTAGTGATTAGGAACCCCTCCTCCGGAGCATACCTGCTAGTCAGGTTGTGGCAATTAATACAATTTCAAAGTTTCCATAAAGGGTTGCAATATTTTGTGTAAAGACCGGATATTTTACTGACTACTGTTTTCCATGGTCAGCAGCGACAGTGGCACTGAATAACGGTGCTAATCATATTTTGCAACTCAAGAAAATGGCCCGTTGGAAGAGCAATTCCGAGGAAGAAGAATATAATAATAATAACAAGGTTGCTAAAGTACAAGTGGAACAAATGCTTAGCAGGCATGGATTTGAAAAACAAGTGGCGATATAACCGATGGATTGATGAATTGTTATTAACTACCTATAGTATACAAAAAAATCATATTTACTCTCATTTGTAAAACCAAATATTTGGACCTTGATTTCACTTTTAAATCTTTTGAAAATCGCATTTTGTCATTGGCTGCATATCTTAATTTGTACAACAAGTAGGATTATCCGTATAGTGCTGTTTTAGCATCGCAGCAATCGTTTATCTGCAGCATATCGCCTACTTCAGAATTCAAATTCCTTATCTGAAGCATGTCGCCTACAACAGAATTCAAATTTCTTATCTGCAAAAACATCGTTTTGGGGGGTATTTTCTGCTGCGGGCCTCTCAATTTGAAATTTTGCATCTCGTGGCTATTTTTCCCATGTTACCCATTGGCGTAGCATTGTTTTGAGCCATCAAGTATGCAAATCTGTCAAGAGAGTTGGGAGATAAATACCGGTCAGACATAGGATACATACATACATACATTTATCTAATTAATTATAGATAGGATTAATGTAAATTGTATAATGGCCAAAATCAATATTGTAGTTGAGATAACTATTATTATCAGTGTCATGTGAAACAGATTTACTGTACTAATTTGAGTCTTTCTTTCTAATTATTTTTAGGTTTATTGGGCGCAGGCATGTCCGTCCCCGTTCCATCCTCCACTAGTTATGATCTCACTGGAATGAACCCAATATCAGCTAATCAGTACTGGACACGTGTTGTTTAATCCAATTTGTACGTTCTTTTGACCAATCAAAACTCAAATTTATTTCCTATATGTTTATTTTAACTTTCCTGTATTGTATAAAATATTCATATATACAGTACAGTATGTTCTACCTTATATCGGGTTTACGTTAAAAAATAACAAATTCGAGCTCAATTTGGCTCCCCTGTGCGACCAGTTATTCATCGTAGCGTCTCCTGCTCAATGTCCCAATTCCAACACTCACACAGCGGGTTACGAGATTTTTGTTACAACATACTCGAACAGGTGGCAGTCTGTCACAATGAGAAATAGAGGTAAAAAATCCCAACCCCACTTCACCTCACACCTGTCTACGATGTACATCAAATTATTTCTTCATCATACTTCTTGATGTTAAGCGTGAGGGGAGGGTCTGTTAAATTTGACCTCCAGCTGGGCGATTCTCATCCCCAAATTGTCAGTGTATAGTTCTCTGATAATTATTTGATTTTGTTACTGGTACCTCGAGGACAGCAGCATCTCCTTTTCTGTGTCGTCAATCCTGTCATAGGAAATCTCGGCAGTATTTTCCAGTGAACTTTGGACTGGTTTCCCCAACTGAGGAGATATTGCTTTCAGGTTCTTTGAGAGATTCGGATTGCTACAATGTATACTTTGGTGTACTGTATACGCGGAGTTGCGCAGATCGCCATATTCCATGCTCGGATATACTGTATATTGTTGTTATAATTGATCACCAACCGTGCCCCATGTGATAGACCAACGCAGGAGATATATCATTTTGTTATTGTGTTGTATGTCTGTTAATGATTTTCATTCATATTTAAAAACAAGTGGCTAACAGAATATAATGTATACATTCTCCACATATTACTTCGCTTTAGTTCCATAAACAGTATATTTGTCAATCTACAGTACCATATCTATTTGTATTTGCTGCATATACTATGATAGTCAAGCAATAACACTTGTATATTTTAACACATATCTGATTTCTTTTCAACACTCGAAGAATCAGGGTAGTTGAATAACCCCGAATTCTGGCAGGGCAGTAGGCCTATAGCTGGTTTATAGAAGAAAATGAGAGACGAATGTAGCATCAACAGGCGCGATCCCAGAAAATTTGTCGGGGGGGGGGGGGTGGGACAA
>JAUYWV010147256.1:0-14338 GCA_032274565.1 Nematoplana nigrocapitula | reverse complement strand
TATCTCTTTACCACATGTTGCTACTGCTGCCGCTTGTGCTTCTGTTGCCTTCCTCCTTCGAACGAGTTAGCTGCTTTGCTTGTGGGGTGGGTAATGAGCAAGGTTTGAGCCAGGAAAGCACCACATCGCCAACTGGAAGGATGTACGATGCACACAGTACACCCAGGCTAGCTCGCTCCTTCGCGTCTGTCTGCACACTCGCACCATCTGCTCGCGCGCGTCTGCTGCTGGGTAACTGTGTTTTTTGGAGGAGAAAGTGCGCTTGCTTCCGTGATTCCTGGTTAGGGTTCGGATGGAGACTGCTTGAGTCGAGAGAGAGAAAGAGACTACTGGATCGTGTGCGCGTCTTGAGGTTCGCATGCAGTGTGTGTGGGTGTGTGTGTGTCTGCAGAGTGTAGTATAGCAAAAGCGCAAACGAGTTGAGGATGGCAGCATGGCCGTGAGCTACAAGAGATAACCGAAATGTATTTATTGGTTGGGTTGGGAGATGTACAGTAGATAGGTTGGTGGTAGTATGCAGCCTTCGCTTCGCTTACCCCGGTTGAGCTGAGACATGGGCAGGTTAGTTAGTGTCTGTCTGCTGTTGCGTTCTTTACCCCTTGTATAGCAACTTTTTCTTTTACTTGCTCGTGGGAGATGGAAGCTGTCAGATAAACACTGCCAATCAACTGACTGGACAACGAGTGTTGTAACGAATAAGTTTACCGCTACTTGATTGAGGCACTGTTCCAACTCTTTCGCTCATCAATTGCTCTTTGTGAACACCGTCAGCTTCTTACCAGCTTTCTTCTTTGTTCGATGAGACTCTTCCTAGCTGAAGCTCTCCACCTACTCTCTCATTTCCTCTCAATGGAGGTGTTGTGCTCAGGCAGAAAAAATTGGCAACAGATAAGCTCTTGTTGTAATTCCAGGTCGAGGGGACGCGTCAGTGCTCCGACCTCCTGGAGGAAAGAGATATAAAATAGAGGGGGAAGTGTGTGAGAAAAGAGAGAGTGAAAAAGAAAGAGGCGGAGGAAAGAGACAGTGAAGAAAGGAAAGAAAGAGAGGGAGAAGAAAGGAGAAAGAGAGTTATGAGGAGAAAAGAGAGAGGAAAGAATAAAAATAAAGAGAAAGGAGATAGAGAGAAGGGGGTAAAGTTAAAGAGTAGGAAGAAAAAAGAAAGGGAATGAGAGAGGGTGAGAGGAGTAGAGAAAATAATAAAATAGAGAGAGGGAGAGAGAGAGAAATGGGGAAAGAGAAAGAAAGGAGGAGAGTGTGAGAGAGAGAGTGAGTGAGTGAGAGCGTGAGTGAGAGAGAGGGGGAGAGAGAGATAAAAGAAAGAGAAGGGAAAAAGCGAGAGGAAAGAAGATATAGGGGGGAGAGAAGAGAGAGAAACTGCAGGAGTTTGTTTGTTTGGTCACCCGGCCCCTTTCGAAGGATGGGGGGGCGCAGAGGCCGATCAACCGGGCAACTCCTATGGCCCTCTCCAAAAGTCGAAAAGGCTCACCGTCTCACCAAAGATGGCAAGGCGGAGGCCTAAAGATGAGGAGTTACCAGTAAAAGCCGCACCTTGCCTGCCGGAGCAGGACACCCCGCCACGTGAAGGCGACTGCATGGTTGCGAACAGAGGTTTACTTGTTTTTATCTTCGAGAAGAGCTTTTCTAATTAAGTAGAGAGCGGCGAAGGGTGAAGGAGGGAGATGACCATTGGCACGAATGACCTTTCACCTCTCTCATCGTCCAGTTGTGAGTAAGCGAGTGGGGCGCAGTCAGTTTATCGTGCCCGTGAGTAGTCGGAACAGTTGTGTTTGGCTGACCGGGTGATTGAGTGGTGGTGCACGGGCGTGAGAAGTTTGAAACTGTCACATCGTATTTCCTCTTCTCAGTCGCAGAGGAGGTGAACAAGTCGCATGTACATATCGTTTGTACGGGGCTCTGTAGCATGTTGTTTGTACGTGTACTCGTCGTTCTGTCTGCCCCTTGCTCCTCGCTTCTCCACCGCGCCCTGTTTGTGGCGATGAAGTTGGGATAGAGGGGGGAAGACCAGCACTACTACTGGACACATTTGCCACTTTGACTTACCTTCTGCGTGTACCGTTTGTACTGTATGTCGTTGGCTACGTCTTCCCCTGTGCGCTGGAGTCAGTGGGACCGCTGTTCTCGCTCAACTTCAGCAGTTGCCTGGCTGACTCAGAGAAGGCAAGCAAGCAATTAGCTGAGAGATGTTTAGAGACCTACGTAAACAGCTTGGAGACAGTTTTGTTGAATGACGTCGCTTCTCCCTCTGCTCTGTCCTGTTTGGTTACATGCCGATTTCATTTGCGGAGATGCAACGCAAACTTCTGGCGTGGTACTGGGAGGGTACTACTCATGCACCAAGACGATAAGAGCGAGGTTCCCTCACCCCTTCCCTTCACCGACAATCTCTCACGCCATGCCCCAGATTAGCGGAATTCTGGTTGAGGAGAAACAGTTGCTCGATTTATACGTTTGGGTTTTCGGGCCTCATCTCCGAATTTGTTACTCCTTCCTGGTAACCGACCCAAATTCCCCAGGTGCCGTATTGCAGTGGACCCCCAGCCCCGTCAGATACGAGTCCACCGACACGGGTTCCTCTGAGTGGTCAGTGCCGGCAGATACAGTACATCTAACCTGTTTAATATCACCCAGATGAGGCTGTGGGATTGACATGAAAGGACAGAGGTGGACACCAGCCCTCCCCCTAGACCATCAATCGGAGAGAGCTGATATTTTAGGGAACCACACATTGAATAATGGCGGGGCAGTTCTTGCGCTATGTGATTTTTATTTTCATTCGTATGGGTGCCACAGTGTCCGTTTTAGGCCCTTTTGAAACTAGTCACTTTTATACCTGTTCTTGATATGCTATCTTAGTAGTGAAATTTCGTGGAGATGTTGAACACCTTACGTCGCAGTAAAATCACCACTGACCACAGTCATATTGCATTTTCCATTATTGATTTTTTGATAGATTTCTTGTAACACATTATTCGCAAAATCTCCAAATTAACAATACTGATTCTGACAAAATTTGCCACATTTATGCTTAACTTAATCATACTTCAGAATTCCAGAATAATCATTAATTATTGACGACGAAGAATCAATCAAGCAGACTTGAAAATTGAAATTATAAAGTTGACATAATTCTTGTAATTCCCGAGAAAATGCCAAAAAAATAAAACCAACTAATGGCTCCCAGAGTTGCCAAGAGAATGGGAGGGCATCGAAACAAAAAAACTCAACAATGCAGTGCGCGTCAACATTCCCCTGAACGCGATTGCGAAACCCTCGCACAGTCATCAAACAAACGCTGCATTAATGTCTCAATCTCGCGCCAATGAAACACCCGCGCAGCGCGCTGATCGTCATTAAGCAAACGCTTATGGAGCTATAGGTTCCGTTTTTATGGTCTTTTAGACACTTTTTTAAGACTTCCAAATCTTCACGTCATTTTAAACCTGTTGTTGATATGCGATCTGTAATACTTCCATGGAAATGGTGACAGCATTCGATTTAAACATTTATGGCAAGAAAAAATCGGATGCTTCTTCAAATTTCGAAACAGATCTTTTAAAATCTATAATTATAGCTGCTCAGTTGCTCATATTTACACTGCAATGTACTGCGTCTTTCGGGTGTCAGTGGGTTGTATAGTTGGGCCAGTTCTCTCCGAAACTTCCCAATTAGTTGAGCTAAGACGGTTGTGTTGTTGATCTGGAGTGGAGTGGAGTGGAGGTTTTCTGCTGGGGCTAATTGACAGTGCAGTGAGGTGTACTGCTTGCTACTTGTACTAGCACTGTGCTGTGGCATAGGGTTGGGTGCGCTTCCTCCTAATCGTCCTGCCAGTCCTGTCCTCAGCGCATCTCAGAACGCCCGCCCATGGTTGACGGTAGGCGGCTACAGGCTAGGAGGAAGCCAGCCAGGCATTTCGAGCTATACTGACTGGAGACGATTCGGGAATGACGGCTTGGATGGAGGGAGGGAGAGGGCTTGCCACACTCAGGGTGCAGTGGGAAAGAGGAGAGAAGCAGGGTGATACACGATCTCCACTGTGTACTCGCCTCCTCCACCTACCACCCAGCCAGCACCCATCGTCGTTGCATCGCCTCGCCTCTTCGGCTGTGTTGTACCTCTCCGCCAGTAATCACTTGGCATACTTGGGGGTGCTTTTCTCCTCCATATAATTGCCAACTATGTGGAGTCTCTCTGACGGTGTGGAAAGACAGGTACCACCGACCTGAAGTGTACTGCTGCTACACTGCTATAGCTAGCTAGCTAGCAGTTAGTGTGCCATTCTGTGGCGGCTTCTGTCTAGTCTTGTCTTGGTTTGTGCCTCTGAGACGCCTCGCTCTCTGCCCATTCCGCGCTCTCTCCCCATCACCTCACTGACTGACTGAACGACTGCTTGACATTTCGGTTTGGAGGCAACAAATACTCCACTTTCTCCTCCTTCTTGGCTTCAGATTTACTCCCAGCCAACCCTCGCCTCTCGGTTGAGATTGTTTGGTGGTGGAGGTGGGAGACCGCGAACAGCCTGGATGAACAGTTGTACTCCCGTTTGCCTTGGCTTCTCTTCTAATCCGTACAAGGACGGCTTCAGCAAGATCGAGTAGGGTTTTCTAAATCCCCGCTTACCATCCTCAATCCACCCTCAAGAAGAAGCGGAGAATTCTAGTAGAGTTGTGTAAATGACTGCGCAGGATTTAGTGTGAGCTTTCGGGTGGATACGTTTCTGTAATATAGCACAAAGGGAAACCTGATACAAATCCACGGCGCTTTATGTCATATTTTCATATGGTGATGATAACATCGACAAAGCGAGTCTCCAACAGTTGAATCCTTGGAATATGTATGGCTATGCTCCTTTGCTTTTCTGATTTGTTTGCTTGTTTTTTTATTTGTTTACTTGTTTTTCTCTCTTTTGTTTGCTCTTTGGCTTGTTTGTTTGTTTGTTAGCTTACTCGCTTGTTTTCTTGTTTGTATGTGTGTTTGTTTGTTAGCTAATTAACACTCCGTGAACAGATCTCATCGACTGACGCTGCCCTTTTTTGAATGGATTAATCGATGGTTATCGATTGGGAGATTGTAGGCCAGCAACATCACGCTGTCAGATCCTGGCATCCCTGACTTCCAAAGACTCCGCACCGTCTACCTCGCCCTTCGAACAAAGTGTCATTAATTATACTCGGCTTCTGGATGGCAACCCTGGCTCTCCAACTATCCGCGATGGAGGCGCTTATCGTGCGCAGAACCAGGCTCTTCGAATGATAACGGGCCAACATCGATCGACGCCGCTAGAGGCCCTCCGGCTAGAAGCGGGCATCTCCAGCTACCAAACCAAATCCAATCAACTCGTCGCCATCTCACCGCCTGATGGGTGACCACCCGAGGAACCTGGCACTGACAGATCACACTCAGCATCGCTTGCGTCGGCCTAACTTGAGCTCAGCTTCCGCCCAAACCGTCCACGGCCTCCCGGACCTTACCCAATCCAGAAAGAATCTCCCCCTCCCACCGCCTGACCTTGGACGCCCAGAGCGGGACAACCCAGGGCGGTTTTGTGGTATCCATCACCTCTCGCGACACGGAGTCCCCAGACTCCATCCACGCCTTCAACTCATTTTAATGTAGAGTTAATTTCTGCAGAAAGTGAATTGGCAATTGGCCCCTTCAGCTCAAGAGGAGCCGCGGTCACATCTACGAAGAGGAGAAAGCAGCTTTGGAGTGGCACGAACCGAGAGAGGAGGCCAACAGGATCCTTCTCACCTTCTTCTCTCTTGCCCATCATCTTCAGGCCTCCGCCTTGCCATCTTCGGTGAGACGGTGAGCCTTCTCGACCTTTGGAGGCGGCCAAGGGGAGTTGCCTGGTTGCTGAGTCTCGGCGGCCCTGGGCCGCCCCCCATCCTTTGGAAGGGGCCGGGTAACCACACAAAAAACCCAAACAAATACACGAGGCTTCGGGACATCTTGGTTAGGCTTGGGGATATGTATGGTGTTCTTTGTAAGTTGGGTCTTTTGGTTAAATTGCGACCACCCTTCTGATCGCTTGGGTGAGGGCTGGTGTCCATCTTTGTTGCATGTTAATCACTCATCTGGTTGATATTAAACGGGTTAGCATCCCTTCTGAGACACTTTGTATGCCCAAGTTAGATGTATCTGCCGGCATGGCCTCTCAGAGGAATCCGTGTCGGTGGACTCGTATCTGAGGGAGTTCCGGCTCACCTGACGAGACCCGCTGTACAACAACAACAACAACAGTATGTAGACGACAAACTTTGCGAGAAAACTTTAGCTATTCTCGATACTTAGACCTATCATTGTGTCAGTTTTCCAATTCTACCTGGTAGCTATACTGTAGACCTCATTTGTGAGTTAGAACAACGTTTATATGCACCGCATAAACAAACTTGTGTTTGGCTCTTTTAAAAGGCAACCAGGCAACATAGGTCAGTGGCTGGATTCTAGCACAACATTTGGTACTTTGACCTACTTCGGCCCAGATCGTCAGAGCCCGGATTCGTTTGATGACGATATTGAAAGATGGAGGATCTTGTGGGAAGACAATTGTCTCAAGAAATGCTGGATACCCTAGAAAATACGCTGAATTCTCGAAAAACTTCAGGTTTTAGTTTCCTGCTATCCGAATATTGCGATGGCAACTACTTCTTATCAATTCCAATTACCTCCGCAACATGTAAACGTGCTAATTCAGCATTGGATTTTATTTAAACTACTCGAAGGAATGCCATGTCACAAAACCGTCTCAGCTCCCTACTATATTGCAGGTCTTTAACATAAGACATTGCGGACAAGATCAATCTTGACAGAGTTGTAGCTTTTTTTATTTAAGCCCAACAGAATGAAATTTTCACACGTTTGCTGTGAATAAATTATACTTCGTACTTTTGTCCACTATTCCATGTTGTACGCAGTTCTAGTACATGTCCTGTATATTATCTATGTTAGGAAATCCTGGGGACGCCACTGAATATGAAAATTTAATAATAACCAAAGTTTGGTGCAGTTTTCTCACATACTATTTCAACGACACGTTGAATTGTTTGTACAGTAATTATATATAAATCTATGGAAAGTATATCAATAATTGTATTCTATAGCAATATGAGTAAACAAACATGAACTATGTATATACTACAGCAGGGTGTCTAATATTACTTTTGACATAACAATTTGCTATTACGCAGTTATTATAAAAGCGAAGACCTCAAACTTTTAGCACATCATATAAATTATATGTACATTTGTGCTTTTTGTAAAATGTTTTTTGATTTTACATTTTTTAATATGAACAATAAACAGAATCAATAAAATATTTTAAATTATAAAATGTTTATAAGTGTTCAAACTGTCTACCATCCGCTGCGATGCACTGCCGTTGTCTGCCACCCCAACTTCCGAGAGCAGTTTCGCACTACCGACAGATCAATGGACTAAACTGCACGAGTGATGCGTTCTTCAAGTTGAGCTAATGTGGCTGAACAAGGAATCAACCGCTCCCGCAACCAGAAATTGTCAGCTGCCAAGTCAGGTGATCTAGGGGGTCAAGATGAAAGAAATCCGTTTGTTGATCTATCGCCAAATAATGACGTCGTTAAATTCCCGCTGAAGAATTTGTAGCACTGCGTCCGTCGTGGGTCACCGCGCGAGCACCGTCCTGTTGGAAGATCATTTATGTGGGGTCCTATCCATTGTCTTGCAAAAACGTAATGAAGTGATCCACGATACAAATTCTGAATACATTGACTGACTGATTCACTGGCCCATGGAAAAAGTAGGATCGAGTACTCAGACTGAACTCGAAGATGATGCCTACCGTATACCCACACCATCACACCTTCGGAGAATGCCTACTTGTGGGAGACACGCAAAGAAGCGAGAAGATTACTCGATTTATCGGCCTACTAGTAACAATTTTTGTTTCGAACACTTCTTCTTCATCGGAAAAACAAATGAACTGAAGCAAATCAGTTTCATCAGCGTAGCCTCCACCAGACATTCCGAAGCACGATTTGAACGATGTAAAAGGCCACTATATGTTTCAGAAACTGCGCCCTTCTGATTTTGAATGGTTTCATCGTCAGATCATCTCCTAACACCTGCCTAACAGTCTCAACACATACACATATACCGTGGCTTTGTTTAATATCTGGAGTAAATATGCTTTAGAGAAGACCGTGATCGATGCTTCCTCCGTCTGTACTGCAGTTACACCAAAAACATTTTCGACACACTCTTCGGTGCGAGCCGTTCTCACTTTCTTTTTCCTTAAAGCACGTGAATTCCCATCGACAACAAATTTTTGTCCGAGCATATCCATTATCCCCCAATAGTGGATTAACTGTTTCGATGGCAAACGATGGGACGGTAATACGACGTAGAGTCCTGAATGCCCAGGTAGGCGATTTAACAACTTTAATCCATTCTTCGATTGTCAGTTCCATGCGCATGCATTCGACCACATATTGCTTCTGTATCCTTCAATTAACGGTATTATATATTCATGTTTTTTATATTTTAAATTTTATAATATGGTAAAATATTGATGTCGAAATGCAAATGTACATATGCGCTAAAATTTGCTTTTATAACGACTGAGTAATAGTAAATTATTTTGTCAAAAAATATTAGACACCCTGCATTATAACTACAAGTAGGATTACCCGTATAGCGTTAGTAATCGCAGCATCTGCAGAATTCAAATTTATTGATTTAGCTTTGAATCAATCAGGCTACTGGAGAATTCAAATTTCTGAAGCATATTGATTTAGCATCGCAGCAAAAACATGTTTTTTTGGGTATTTTCTACTGTGGGCCTCTCATTCAGAAATTTTTCATCTCGTGTCTATTTTTCCCATGTTACCCATTGGCGTAGCATTCTTTTGAGTCATCAAGCATGCAAATCCATTAAGAGAGTTGGGAGAAAAATACCGGTCAGACATACCCACATGCATACATACATACATTTATCTAATTATAGATAGGATTCACTCTTTATAATTAAAAAATATCGGACTCTGCATGGTTGGATTTTAACAAAACAAAACAAAATTGTCAAATTAATCTCTCTTCGCGCTTCCTTTTGACATAAGTAGTTCTGCATAAATGACTCGATTTTCATTTTCCCCTCTATACGTATATATAAAGTCACCGCTTTCTCAAAATAAATCAATTGTTCGGAAGTGATGTTTGTCGATAAAATGCAACTTTCGGGTCACGGCGTTGTGTTGAGCTTTGCTTCTGTATAATGAAGAGTTCTTCTCCTCTCTCTAAGTGAACTTCACAGGGCAGGAAGAGTCTCCTTTAATTATCCTCTTTGTTTCCTCGAGAGCTTTTCTGTCAGACCATAAACGACATCGCAGCCTCTCAAGGGTCCTCCGTGCTTCAGTTTGAATAGCTAATGCATTTTTCATCCCTAATCTTTAATAGCAACAACGCAAAAGATAATTCTATATCCAGATTTCATGTAGGTATGTGTTTGAATACTGACCTTGAAATCAGTTTTTGCGCTTGCCTGAAAAACAATAAACAAATATATAATATATATAGATCGGGAGAGCTGTGGGACTTGGTGATCATATAGAACTGATCTAGATCTAATTCCAGTACTACGATAGGTCCCTAGATATTACACCGTTGTCTCAGTCTCACTGTATGGTGATCTAACTCGAGCTATGCCACCAACTCTTCCCTTTGGAGACAGGAACTGACCATAAGTCAACCTAATTTCCCCTGCCGAAAATTGTCGTCATCTGAGGACTCTAAGAGGTCCAAATAGACGTGTGTTTTTACCATTAGGAAGACATGTTTAATTAAAATTCCCATTATCACGTGTTCTAAAATTGTACCACAGAAGCTGCACCAAGAGGTGGTTATGAGGCGTGGACCAGGATATTTCAGGGTTTCAACACTTCAAGCAAACTGCGCGTCGACCTAGCGGATTAACACCCCCAAAAATAAACAGGCAAATCAAGAGTCCATTCTCCTCTTTGCCGAAGAAAATCTAAGGATTCATGGAGACGCCATATTGTTATAGTATTCCTCATCTTTTTTTACCACTTTTCCACTTTCTTACTCTACAGTATAGATGCTGCCATCGGGGACCATCAGCTCCATCCTTACACCCCCCTTATATAGACTTTCGCGAGATGATCGTGCAAAGGACAGACATTGTCCTGCAAGTTATAAAGAGTTCCCAGTGTCAGGTTGGATTGATTCTTTTTCACATCCGCGCAAGTCCGAGGAAATGTAATATGCCTCTGGACCTGATTACTGTTATCAAATTCTAAAGAGTCTTTCGGAGTGCCAATCTTATGCTATAAAGTATATTAATACAAGATACGCCGTTCTTCCTCTCCGCGTGCACATATTTCTGTTCCAAAGTAGTCCTTCAACGGTCACAAATGCACATGCCACGCAGTGTTAGATGCAGGCTGAACATCGACAGTGCTTTCAAGAAATAGGTAGGAAAACTTTTCTTCTAAATTCTTTAGATGCAATGAGTTCTTTAAAGTCTACACTTTGGTCCGGCAACCGGTTTAACTTCCGGAATTTACTCTGAAGGCAACCGAGTTAGTTACCGGAAATATACTATGCAAGCAGCCGTTTTATCTCCATGAATTTACTATTCCTGCAACCGTTTTAGCTCCCTGAATTTCATTATGTCGGCACCCGGTTTAGCTCCCTGAATTTTTACTATGCCGGCAACCGTTTTAGCTCTCTGAAACTTCTCTGCCGAAAGCAGGGTTAGTTTCCGGTTCCGAAATTTACTCTGCCGGCTACCGTTTTAGCTCCATGAATTTGACTCTGTCGGCAACCGTTTTAGCTTCCAGAATTTACTCTGCCGGCAACCGTTTTAGCTGCCTGAATTTTACTCTGCCGACAACCGTTTTAGCTCCATGAATTTTACTTGGCTGGTAACCGTTTGAATCTTTTCTGTTTATATCGTTTAATTTGTAAGTACGTCGCACGTACCTGAAATATCGAAATTTCATAAATGAAAGTTGCCAAAATTATTCCATTCATTTTACTTTAAATTTCAAATTGAACTATAAGAAATAGTTATTGAAGATTTTCTACACATACATAAATCTTCCAAAAGCTTCAGGGGTGTAGCTGGTCTAGAAGGTTGGTGGTTGGTTATACACTCAAAACTAGTGTGACCTTTTGTGACATTTTCGATTTTCGAAATATAAATCACTTTTTAATCGTACCATACATCTTTTTCAGAATATAAAGTTGTGGACACGTGACTTTATTTTCCAGAATCGATTCTGCTCTAAAAGACTACTACCTTAATTAATTACAACAATTTTTTCAATACTAAAAATTTTCATCAAAATGTCAAATTAATAGTTACAATTATTATCTATTTAAGAAGGCAGGATAATGCATGCGCCTAGGATGACAGTTACAATTAAACGAAGTGAATAATTATTGTTAACGATATAAACAAAATCGGCAAGGTCTACCTATACCGAAAATAAAATAAAATTAACACAGTAAAACAACAACGTAAATTAACGACCCATAAGTAAAATAAAATCTTGGCTTAAAGGTTGTGAAGGCAAACTTAACATTATGTACTACATGATTTTATCAAATACATACATACTGTATACATAGTTCACATTATTTATAAACGTCAAATTCGTTTTGTAAAATTTAAAAGTGACCTTTTGTAAAATGCGGTGGTTCGTCCGAACCCCCGAACCCCTCAGCCTACGTGCATGAGCTTTTAGATATGTGCAACAAATATTTCTATTTTGTTTTCCTACCTAGACCAGGAACGCATTCGACAGTATTACAGTCATCGGTAATAGGAGAAATATCACCATTTTGTCGTTGTGAAAATCCCTGCTGAAATGAAATTTCTCTCTCAAAGCCATCACCCTTCCCTCACGTTTAGCAGAGTAGTCAGTCTTGCCAATTTCCCACAGACACCTCTCGCCCTTCGACCCTGAGCACACACTTCCGCGTCTCCAGAGGCGTCGGCACACCAATTAATCCCCCCGAAATTATCTAATCTGACCCCCCTCTACCCCCCTCCTCCCCCGCACACACATCAGTTCTCAATTCGGAGTGTGGACTTGTTGCCAAATCCGGGGTAGAAATTGTTTGGAAATTGCCTTTAGCGCCTTGCAGCTTTGGTCCAGTGATGATCGCAGCCTCCCTCCAAAATTCTCCATTCCTAGTTCCCGCGGTCGGCGGCCATTTTCAATTGTTGAGTCATCATCGGCGAAGAAGTCGAGTGGTTTTGACTGATATACTCCGCCAAGTGACTATAGGTGGTTGTGTGATATCCTCGAACAAACCATTGGATGAAATTTTTTCCATGGTCTGATAAACACTGCCATCTCTTTCGATAGCGATAATTCGATTTTTAGATAGAAAATTGCAAACGGAAGAATTTTGGCACCGGGAACACATTCATTAGCTTAAATGTGTTGCCTTATGCAACTTTGTGAACGGTAGAATTCATTTGCGATTTTCACCCAGATTTCTATGTATAATTGATCGAAGTCTGTGGACATTTCTTCCACATTCAGAAATTATAATACTGATATATCTGACCATAGCATTGATACTGTGGGTTAGCTCACAAGTTTTCGAGCCACATTAAAATAGTCCTTAAGTATAAATCATTTTAGCAGATAAAGGAAACGCAATTGGATTACCGCAATACGACGTATAGAAAGGAGAAGTCAACTTAAATACGTACATTTAATTTTCAATTATTCCACATAATCATCTTCAAGCATATATAAACAAAGAACCATAAGTCCAATGATTCGGCATCGTCGCCTCCTTCACTTCCTCCCGACAGACCGATAGCAGGCAGAGATGCAAGGCAGCTTGGTGGTGGTGATCGCTAAGCCGTCAGACGACCCTTCGCGAATCTGTCCACGACTGCCCTCTAATGTCTTCTGTCTTGGGCGGTTCTAATAAAGGAGATGATGGGTTTTGGTTGACCTCTTCTTGTCGTTGTCCAGCCATTGAGTTTATGGTCGTCTTCGTCTCCTGTTCCTATCTCTATTTCCATCCCCGTGTGCCACATGAGATGAGCTGCGCTCTATGAATTTGTCCTATAGTAGACTGTCTGGGCTTCCAATCTCCTCCAACACGCTTGTATTTGTGAGGTTTTCTCTCCAGTTGATCCCAGCATTGTGTTTACCCAAGCCCACATCTCGAACGCTTCGATCCTTGTCCTTTCTCACTTGTTCTCATGGTCCAGGACTCTGTCCCATAACTCACCATTGAGAAAACCGCAGAGCATTCGATCATCACTTCCATCTTCGTTTACTTCATTAGTGCTTTATCCTTCCATGTATTGCCAAGCGTCCCCTCTGCCGATCACCCTAATACTATTCACCTGTCAATTTCTTTTCGGCAGTCTCCGTTTGGTGTTATAAAGGCTCCAAGAAAGTAAAAAATCTTCCACTTTCTCGACCTGTCTTCAGCATCTACTGTATGTTTAAGTCTCTATCATTTTCATCGGCACCGACAATCAACAGTTGGTTCTGACCGCAAAATAGTACTGTCATCCGCGTATCTCAGGTCGTTTAGTGTCTCCAAAGACTGTCTCAAAAAATGTGTTCATCATAGAAATTGAACAAACATGCTCGACACCATTTTTGCATCTTAAAGTATAGTCAGAATTGCCTTCATCCCTCCTTACGATTGCTTCTTGGTTGTTGTACAAAGATTTGAGAAGCAGAATGGTATGATCTGGAATACCCATAGGGCTTCATGATCTACACAAATGAAAACCTTTGCATAATCGATAAAAACCAGAATTAGTTTACGATGTTATGACCTGCTTACCTGGATTATTTTGAAACCAAGTTTAGACTCAAACAATTGCCAAATATCTGCGAGAAAATATTTTCGGCATATGCGAGACAAACATACATACACATGCATACAGTATAGTGAAAGACTTATAGACACTTCTAGAGATGGAAGCGTGATTCAATATACCTGCATGCTTGCTTTATAATTATATTCAGATCTGTAATTTCAACTAAAACGAATTTAATGTTCCTGAAGAAAAAACGATTTTGATTATCGGCGAAGAGTCATAAAAAATAGCTGACTATATACCGGGTGTCCCATAAAACTTGTCGGTTTATAAAACTCTATAACCTTTTTAATGAAAGTCGTTTTAACTACAAATTTTGTACTTTGGTTCTACACATATGTACTATTTTATACTTATCCTTATTTGAAATTTAAATTTGCATTTACAAAATTATGTATAACAATGTCCATGTATGAAATTTAAAATAATTTCGCTATTGATTCAAATTCTGTAGAA
>JAUYWV010147245.1:0-10278 GCA_032274565.1 Nematoplana nigrocapitula | reverse complement strand
TCATTCGCTTGATCATCTCTACGTTTTACCTGATTTGCCCAATAAAATATTAATTTGCGCGGATACATGCGAAAATATGACTCTCCCATTTTCTGATAGTGAAGTGGTAAGTATTTAACTATTTCACGAATTGCTTGATCCAATTCACAAGTCCATACCTTCGATGTGTTAATTAGAGGCACTACGGATAAAATGGGGTTCTGTTCTATCTGCTGAAACCACTGTCGCACTGCAAACGCGCGCTGATCTGCCCTCTTTCTCAAATCATAACATTGTTGTTCTCATAGCGTTACGAACAAGCGTGTGAACACCCCACCCCCCATAACGCACCGTAACGTTTCAACAAATACCCGCATCCTCTCAGCGTTGAACAGCCACTGTAAATAATTTGATTTAGCTTTGTTTAAAACAATATAATACGTTTGTTTCGATTTTACCGGGACGACATGTGCTCGTAGAGGATTTTACAATTTTTTTCTATTTAAAGTTTCTAGCAGAAAGAATAAGTGTTTACAATTTTTGGTACACTTTTTAAATTATACTTATATTTAGCAGTTCTTCTGTTTTTTATTCAATTATTTGGTTTGTTTTAAATACCATCTAGAGATGCCACATCTATACTTTATTTTATTTTCGTATTCAGATCAGAGTACGGATTTTAAATAAAATCAATAGTTAATATAAAGCACATGCAAACTGCAAATGAAACATAGCTAGCGGCGATTCCATAGTTTAGCGTCCCAAATTATTATTATATGGTCGTATAATCCACTGTATAAACAACTATAAGAATGACCTTGAAGGGATATCTTTAAGAATAAGAGTTACATTGAAAGAAATGTTAGCATATCTTCTTTCATGGAATATATGCATTTGTTTAATTGTTTCCATTTGTCTCAATGCTCTCCTAGTTTTCTGTAATGGTTGGATTGTGTTTATCGTTTGTTAACTCATAACAGTCATATTGTTTATACGGTTGGTTTTACTTTTTAATTTGGTACGCTAAACTACAGAATCGCCTAGCTAGCTAACCTGCTGGCCTCTTGTAAACGTCTCTCGTCTTGTAAGCGTAGAGTCATAGATTGTACAGCCTTAAATACCTAAGATTTAAATTGCAACTTCAAAACAAACTTAATATTTACAACTATTGAACTAATGCATTTTAACACAGTTGCATTTTTTCCATATTTGAGCTATTGTTAGCATTTTAACATTTGTTTGCTTTTTTCTTCAAAGAATCAAAATAACAAAAATTGTATATAGTTATAGTCATCCCTTGATAATCTGACGACAGCCTCACTAAACTGACAGATTTCTAAATCTAATTCTAAGGGAACCGAATAATCATTATGTAAAAGTACACATTACATTAGTCCGACAATTTAGTTCTCAGACACAGACACAAATTTTGGGAAACAGTGCATCTCTATAGCGTGTACATTGTACGCGATAATCTGACACAGGCAAAGCATCTATAAGCGCTGCAACAGAGAGGCATGAGTCGCACAGCTTATAACGATCGATATACTGCAAAGAGGAATGTGTACTTTGCAGTCTTATATGTGTGTGTGTCTAAGAGGATCAAATTGATGACAGCGAACCGCCTCCAAAGGTATCTATGAAAGAATTTTGGTATTCTTTGGCCAGTGTAAAAAACTTCATTGAGTAGCATTTCGATGTTTTCAATGTTTAGCACTTTTCTCGTATATACATTAGTCATTACATATTTTACAAATGAAAATACATTGTTAGCACGATGAATACTTGAATTCTCATTAATGTTTGTCTTTGGGATAATCTGAAACTATGGTATAATAGCACTACATATATACTTTATAACAGTACATAATAAATATGTATGATAATAAACTATGTAGCAAAATTCGATGATTGGATACCCTCGATAATCCAACGGAATGTGTCAGACTATGGAGGGCTAACTGTATTATTAATTTTCACTTTAATGATATTTTAATAATTGATATTAAATAAAGCACCATTACTTACAAAGGGCACACTTTAAATAAATACTCTTATCTTATGTAAAGGGGTTTCCTACAGTCTTATCAGACATTATCAATAAAATGTATATTTTAAATATAGATATATGCTATTAAGTCCACTTTACTTTACAAATGGTATATTCAGGGTTCCCCGCATCAGGGAAAATGACAATATGAGCTAAAATCTGGGAAAACTCAGAAAATGAAAATAGGACTAGGAGTAGGAAATTTCATTATTATTTTTGGAAAAGCAGGGAAACTGAATGGCTTTATTTTTCATTATTTAATATCAATTTTACAGTATCTAAAGAAAGTAAAAAAAAATTTCGCTTGCTCAAACAATATATACAATATCTTTCTATAATTATATAGCATTTTCTATTAGTAATTTTTATTCCTTTAGGAAACTGAATATGCACTTATTTAGTATACTATATAAATAACAAAGAAAATCAGGGAATTTGATTGTGAAAAAAGGGAAACCCTGTATATTGTAAAGTAGGTAATACTTTTCCAACCACTTTTTAGATTATAAATTATTATAACTATGTAATTTCAATTAGTAGGTACTTAGCCTTAGATACTTTTTTCTAGTTTACTCCAATAAAACAAACTATTTTACTTTCCTGATAATTTTCCTTTTTATATCAATATTGATTGGTTGTATAAATCAAAACTATATCTTTCAATTTTGATTTTTTAACAAATTTTGTCTTCCGGCAATTTCAATGACAATGGTAATTTATCATTAGAGTTTAGCTCCTTGGCTTAAGTATAAATCTATCATAAAGAAAATTTGATAAAACATAAAAGCATACAAAAATCATAAATTTATAATTTTCTGTAAATTCAACTAAAGTTTAAATTTTAAGTACCTTGTGCTACCAAGATCTCTTAAAGCTATACACCTTTCTAAATCAGCATAAAATTAGGGTTAGGATAATCTAACAATATTAATATAATAACAAATTAAAAGAAGGAATTTTCTAAAAAAAGTTTTTATTTTGAAAAAACTCAATAAGCCGCTTTACAGAACTCTTTTTGAAAGTGTTATATAATTTATATAGAAATTATAGTTTCATAGACATAGGGTGACTTAATACTAAAGTTGCTATTTATTTTTTAGAAATATACCTTTCATTTTGTAAAATGATACATGTTGAATTATAATATAGGTTAGTAATAGTATTATATTTAAAATATTTTTTGATATAGATATATGTAACTTTATTTATTGTATAATAATAATAATATATTTTACCACAAAATCTGTATAAAACTACATTTGGAACAGATAACAAAGAAAATTAAATAAGACAATGAGCAAAAATGTAAACAGAAATTGCAAAACTGAAAATCAGATAAAGTGGATTATTTGATTGTTATAAAATAGTTAAGAAAAAGTATTTAATGCTATTGAAAATATATTTAAAGTTAAATATTTTGGACAAAATTCAATTTTCTAGACAAATAAAATACCTAGGTACCTACAATTAGTTGCCAATTTGATATTTTTAGATAAAATTTTATCCATTAGTTTTATCTGTTTGACCTAGAAAATCTGATAAAAGTCCAAGAAAACCATTACATAAAAAGTGTAAAAATCTTGTTAAAGAAATATAGTTTAGAGTTAATTTTTATTTTACTTTGGAAATGATATATTATCCAAATAGTAACTTAAATGCATAATAGGCAAGTAAATAAGATTAATTAAAACTGAAATGCACTTTTGAAAACTATCACTATATAACAATATTTATTTTTAATAGTTGTTACTAATTTCAGGTATCCTAAAAATTAGCTACAAAAGTTTATGAAATAGGCCCCTGGACATCTAGTATATTGTAAACCTGTATAGTATTTACCCAGTGTTGCCACTGGGGTGGTTTTTACCATGCACATGGTATTTTGATGATATGGCTGGTTTTTAAACATTTCGGTTTTAATTCTTTTTTCTGTAAATAAAATATATGTCTCAATCCACCACAATAATACTATTTCTATAGCATTCAATGAGGCATATGGTCTGATGATCATAATAGTAAGATTTGTAGAAGATGGACAAGTATTGAATGATTTTTTTATTTGCATACTACTAGAAGTAGTATGTTTTTGGAAATCATATATAATGATTTGATGGTACATTAAAGGCTAATTTGCTGGCTATCGCTTAATCGATAGGAATTCTGACTTAGATGATGTTTTGGACAACAATGTGAATAATGAAGTAGATGACGACATAGCTATAAATGATGATGAAGTAGACTTGATGAGTGCAGAGTATGATAATTATTTATATCAACTGAATGACGAGGTCTTAGTAAATGCTGATTTGCAATCTGAGGATGATTCGGAAAATAAGGAAGCTGAGGACTTACTGCACCATCTGGGTGAGAGTGGACAAGAATGATAGAAGGACCCTGAATTGGATAAGAAACATACTAACAGCTTGTCCCGGTGTCTCCATTGGAATTAATCCAGCATCCGAATTAGAAGCATTCTTTATGTTTTTTGATAAAATTATTGAAGAGGCAATTCGTTTTACAAAACTTAGAAGCATGCATTGCAGTGGTATACAACACAACACATGCTAGAAAAAAGTCTGGCATATGATAACTATAAAGAAGAAATGAATGCATTTTTGGACTGCACATTCTTGCAGGTCTTTTCAAAGCAAGGCATGGAACTCTTGAATCCATTTGGTCTTTACGCAATGGTATACCAGCCTTTTGGGCTGCTATGAGTAGTCAACTATTCCAGCAAACCAAAAGATTTTTGAGTTGATGATTGTCTAAGGAGAAATTTCAATGACCCACTTAGTCCAGTGCGAAATGTTTGGAACATTCTGGACAGTAAACTGAGAATTTACTACACACCAACCTCAGATCTGACCATTGACAAGCAACTTATTGTATTTCACGATCGAGTCAGGTTTTTGTGTGTACATTCCTTCTAAACTAGTTCGTATGGACTGAAACTTGTCTGGTTGAATGACCCCTCATCTGGATACGCTCTTAGCTATGTACCATACAATGGAGAGCAAACCCTGACTGCAGAGGAAAGGGCAGATATGAGTGTTTTAGAGGCCACTACTATGAAAGTGGTAACTCCTTATCTTGATTGTGTCTACAGTGTTATCTGTGACAATTGGTTCACTACATCTACCCTTGCAAATAAACTGAGACAAAGGCGTACTACCATTGTGGAAACATTGAGGAAGAATCGCAGAAATATTCCACCAGATGCCAAATCACTTTGCGGAAGGCAGCGAAATTCTGCAATATACTACTCATTTGAGAACCAAGTTCTTGTGTCATATTATGACAAAAAGACAACACCCATTTTACTTTTGTCTGCAATGCATCCATCTACGGAGAATGACATTTTTTACTTTTAGTCTAAGGCTATTGAAGCAGAACAACACTTGCTAAAGGCAATGGAAGATCTGAAGAATGCCGCGAAATAGAAAGAAGATGTTTCTATTGACATTACAGGATGCATTACTCAAAGAAAAATGTAAGTTTAATTTTTAATTTTTGATCTTCTGAAAATATTGACTACTAGAGTAGGTATCTATTTTTTCTATTTAAAAGCAGAGAAGACTGTGATTAAAAATGCAGCCTCGGAAATACTCAAACAGGCTTCACTCAAGAAGAGGAAATCAGTTATGGAGGCAATGGCTTCATTGCCCAAATTTTCAAAGAAAAAGGATTACCTGTGACTAGCAATTGTCCTGAACTTCTTTGTATTAATTGTATTAACTGCACTCATCATTTTGTCACAAATTTAGTATATTTATAGATTTTGAGATTATGAATCAAGTAATATATATGGTGTGGTATTTTTTCTATTTTGGGAAGTGGCAACACTGTTTACCTTCAAAGGTGCTTTAAGTTGTCAATAAAGAAATGCCTTACCTTTGACTTTTAGGTAATAAAAACGTTACTCACCTTTCTTGAAATACTAAGCATAAAATTAAGATATATCCAAATTATCCTATATCAATATAAACTGTAGAACATTATCAAAAGTATTGACAGCAGGTATGCCAAATCATATGATCCAGTATTTTACAGATATCTGCCTGACAAGTTTTTCATTCTACTAATTTTAAGCCAATACAATGGGGAAAAGGAAAAAAGAAATGCCATATACATAAATATTTTATAAAAATCATTTTTTTACTTAACCTTTGGACAAATAGAGTTAAAGAAGACTTCAAAATATCTTACTGAAATATATATAGTCTAACCTCGTTATCTCGCCACAGTCCATCTGAGGCAAAACTTTTGGTGAGTATGGCAAGATAACAGGAGCACTTTCACAGCAGATAATTTTTTTGCAAATGCCACACCTCTACATGAAACGCTATCCATTCATTTTAGAGTACTAGAAGTCGATATTGCCTAGGTCATTTCCACTCAAAACAGCATCAGTGATGATAACATTCTGCAACCATACTGTCATGAACCACAGCTGAAGTGTCATCTCTAGATTGGAATGCTGTCCAAGTTGCAATTTCTTTGACCCAGTAGGACCATCATTTTGCATCCACTTCTCTTTAGTCGCTATGATATGCCCCACACTTCTCCAACTAATAGTTTGACCAAATTTTGCACTAAGTACAGTAGTAATTTTCTGCTGTATTGTTGATTAAATATGTTCATATAATAAATGCAGATTTCCTTTTTTCCAGCATTAAGACAAAACCATTTTTGCTTCAGAACAGGCATGAGAAATATCCGGATTTTTTGGGGCAAAAAACATTCATTAAAAGTCATAACTCCTGTTTTTAATATATTTTTTTATGGATTGACCTTCCATAAACACCAATTCTGAGATGCCTTTAAATGCATTTTAAGTCTAATAATCCCATGGCTATGCTGCTAGCGTAGCCATGGGCGGCCGACTTGTTTCCCTTAAAATTTTCCGGATTTTTTATTCGACTCCACTCTCATGCCTGTTCAGAAACATTGTAATACAAACTACCACAATTTGATTAAGGGTGCTGTGATTGGGTGACACGCACAGACAACCTCTCTCAGAGTTGACAGCGCTCACAAAAGCCCTAACCCTGTCTAGATAACATAAAAAGCTCACTATGAGGCTTCTGACTTGCAACAACACCATGTAAGTGTTTATATACAGAGCTGCATGGCATTTGGTGTCATAACGAGCACAGTTTATATAGGCACTCATCCTAGCATGATGTGGCGAGTTCATGAAGGAAGGGTGGTGACTTAATGAGGTAAATAACATGTAGGGAAATCTGTTCTAGCACTTTATGTGGCAAGAGGCGAGTTTGGCTGCATAACAAGAGGTGAGATAATGAGGTTAGACTATATATATTTCAGTAAGATATTTTGAAGTTTTCTGAGATATTTAGTTATGAAATATTTTAAGTATTATAATTAAAAAAATTAAGCCATTTTATCTATTATTTATGTATTGTAAAGAGTCATTTTATCAAGTATACTGGCTCAAATATTTCCTTATTTTCATATGAAGTGGATATAGAAATGTAGATTTGTTCTAATCTTAGTACATTTATAATTTGTAAAAAATACCTATTTTATGAGTGGCCCTTGACAGCGGTACCCATTTAGTCTTTCTTCCGGGGATGGTAAAGTATTCAAAAAGAGAATTAGCATTTACATAAATAGTTATTACTATATTTTTTCTGTTTATTATTGCCAATTACCTCATTTAGAGTATAAAATCTGTTTACTCTGAAAAATATATTAATACTATTATTATTATGCAGGGTGGTCATAAAGTCCTTGACAGTTTTTGATCATTAATATATGGGCTGTATGTTGAGTTACAGAAAATTCAATAGTGGCAGAAGAGCCACCAGGATATCAAGTTTTAAATTAGTTAATTGTCCACAATCATTCAAATTTAAATTTTTAATTTTGCTAAATTCAAATTTAACAATTTATGCTACAAGTAAATGCTTATATTATTTGTTCTCCAGTTCAAATCGGACATGCATGCAATGTTCTCTGAACCAAGAAAAAGCAAAGTTAGTAATATTTTACATTAAAAATTTAATAACTGATATAGGTTGGACTTTTCACTGCCAGTGTGGGAAGAACATTATCCCACAACAGTATCAAGAATTGGATGATCAAGTTCAGTGACACAGCCTCCTTACACTACAGGAAAAGAATCGGATCTCTTACTATGTTAACAGATTGGTTTCAGAGGGTGGTAAATACTGTCACTAACTTACCAAGAAAATTCACCCACTATAAATAGGCACCAAATTGAAGTGTATACAATGATGAAGACGAAGGTATGTATTGCAATTTTATGAGAAAATAGTTCAAATCATTGATTTTAATGTTCATGAAAATTGGACAAGACCTCATCTAATGAACTTAAACTTGATGTTCTGGCTATTCCTTTGCCAGCATTGGTGAATTTTCTGTAGCTCAACATACACCCAGATATATATGATAAAAAACGTCAAGGACTTTATGACCACACTGTATAACAATTATTGCAAATTACTTATTTTTAATGTAAAATCCATATATTATAACATTTTTATCATACCACTTTCATACTACTTTAGAGATATGACTAATAAGTGATAAAAAAACTACACTTTTAAAAAGGATATTATGGACATAAACAAACAATTTCTTATCCTCATTAGCAGTATGAACTTTTTTATATCCAACCCTATATTTCACCTAAGAGTAACTGGTGGCATAATTTAGATGTTATTTATGAAAAATGGTTTCACAATGCTTATTTTTTAATTACAGTATATTAATTGTTGTGATACTGATAACCTTAAACATTTTCGAAGCTCTGAGATATTATTTTATTTTTGATAATTGGTATTGCAAACATTGTCCAAAAATAAAGCTTTTGGCTTACACAAATTTAGCAATTATATAACATTTCTATATTTAATCTTTGGTTTTAATCCCTCAATAATTTATGTTGCAGTTTCTGCCATGGCTGATTCCATGAATGCCAGCGATAATTCAAAGATTTGTGATGAAAATAAAGAAAATCAGAAAAAGGAAATGGTAAGTATTTCAATATTTGTTATCTTTTAACTCAAGTAAATTAATCTTTTAGACTGAGGGATGCGGAAATAAATAGCAGCATGAAACATGCGATTGTGGTGGTGAAATGAGTGGGACCTCAGTGCTATCAAACCGAGCATGGAAGTAGTGTAACTTAGTGATCAAGGGGCAAAATCTGGTTCTTCCATATTAATCATCTGATGTCACTGTCGTTGGTAGAAAGGGTTATCTTAATTGTTGAACACTCCCCCAGAGGCTGTGGAAGGCAGTCTAGAATTAAGCAAAAGCACTTTCCTTGTTTTGTAGATCTAAGTGGTATTTTAAATGTGTCAGAAGTGCATTCCTCCCATGTAGGATGGTCTAGCCAAAAACACAGTGGAAAATGTGGAAGTTTGAGAACATTAAGAATTTCAACTTTAACTATAAGGGAGACATTTCTAGACATATGCTCCAGGAAAAAGTTTACAAGTTAACGATGAAAAATTGCTATTAACTTTTGTCATAATGTCAATTTTTCGGTGTATATTTTTGCTTTAGTACTAGTAACTACTACTAATCCAATTGTTTGAATCAGACTATTCACTAAAGGTGATACAGACTAGGCCTCATTTTTACCCAACAATTTTTAATGATAAAATTATTGCCATTGCCAACTCCACCGATAATTTTTAAGAGTTGAGAGATCTTGTTTTGAAAAAGCTTCCCAAACGATGGCTCAGTGAATATAAATTCAAATTTCTATATATTGAGCTTTTCTATGATTGATTGATTCAATGTTGGTACAGCCTCTGTTATTTTTGTAATTTCCTGCATTATACAGTATTATTTGAAAAACAGTACTTTAAAAATTAAATTAGCTGTAACTTTTTTATAAAAAAAATTTATACGCAAAGTCATCTTGTAGATCATTTCAATTTAATTAGGTGAAAATTTTCATCACTATAGTACACTCCTAAGGTAGATTTCGATAAGGGGGGGGGCGAATCAGTCCCCCGTCCTGTACCTGGCTGCGTTAAATAGCCCGGTATGGATAGGGTTAAGTTACCTTCTGGTTACTGGAGGTTGTTCGCTTCACACAATAGCCAGCGCAAACCGACTTACATTCTCTTCAGAGATTACATAACTACTCTAGAGTAGACCCGATATTTCACTTGGTGAACTTCTCCTTCCCCGTTCTACCCGTTGCGAACTTTCGCGCCTTCGCTGCAACGGGCATTCCACCCTTCTTG
>JAUYWV010147234.1:0-10278 GCA_032274565.1 Nematoplana nigrocapitula | reverse complement strand
ACCTATGAGTAGTATACAATGTGTATTTAGTCTATAATGCTACATGTATTAATATTATCGACATATAGTGGTCACCATTTTACTTGGCTAGAGAACCATTCTCATTGGTCAACTGAATTTAGCATCCCTTTATGTGAGTCAATATATATTTTAGGAGCTGTTCTATCGCAGTGTTTTATCAAACAGACTTTAGCCGAACTGCTGTTTTTGGAGCTACTTGACTGCTAAGGTTTCAAAGTAATGTTCGCAGTTTTTTAAATTTTTTTTATTCTTCTTCCTGTCGAGATATAAATTCTGTGTTAACTGTGTTCACTATGAAAGATTTTTTTATCCATATGGGTGCTACAGGTTTTGTTTTAAGCAATTTTAAGACTGGTACTAAAGCTATTCGTCACTTTTATATACCACCACCGTTTCTTGATATGCGATCTTAATGAAATTTTGTGGTGATAAAAACTCTTACGTCGCAGTAAAATCACCACTAACAGCAGTCATATTGCATTTCCCTTTATTGATTAATTGATTGCTTTTTTGTAACTTGTAATGTGCAAAATCTCCAAATCATGAAATATATGGTAAAAATCCATAACAATCAATGATTAATAACAACGAAGAATCAATTATTTTTAAATTATTGATTAATTCGGTAACTAGTGAATGTACAAACAGACTTGGAAATTGAACTACAATGAAATAAAAAGAAGATGAGAGTGCATTGAAACGAAGACATAACGACACAACTGCCCGTCATCAACCAAACGCTGCCCGAATGTCTCAAGCCTGCGCCAATGAAACACCCGCGCACGTCACTGCCAGTGTTTAGGTTATTTTTAGACACTTTTAAAGACTGTCAAATCTTTACGAACATTTTATACATCCATCTGTTATTGACATGCGATCTGTAATTCTTCCATGGAAAATGGTGACTGCATTCGATTTGAACAGTTGTTCCAAGTGATATTTCTTTGGTTGAGGCGGAGTCTGGACGAGACCAGCAACCAAGAAGAGGTCCATTGGCAGACAAGACAGCGCAGACACCTTAAAATTAAAAAGATTTTCCCTATAGGTAAGTCGTGTTTTGAAAATGTCCAGCACGGACACTATAATAATATCCCAAGTTGGATTCTGTAGTTTATCATTTCGGGCAGATGGTTTCCATTGAAACTGTTTTATTGCGGTCAACATACGGTACACCCCCCATGTCTGGTGGTTCAGCATCGTCTGCTCGCTTCCTATCCCCTCTGGAAATGAGAAGAGACAGAAGCTGACACTTTCGTTGACCTCATCCGTGCTGTGCTACCTGGTGCAACTGTTAGTGCGCAAGCTAGCGTTCAAAGACTTCCCCGACTGATACAGGGAAAGCTCATTCTCCCACAAGTCTGCACGCAACTTTCCTGGGAATTTCTTGTGAACTATGCGCTCCTGTGTCTGGGATAGTGCGCCATGCTTGTACTGTACGTGGCGCGGAGTAACATTGCCGTGTTCTGAGACTTTGAGGACGGCACAAGAGTGAAAGTTTGTAATTACTGTACTGTATGTGCATGAGCGGGAATTCTCAATGATTTTACTCACGATTTCCAGGCATCTCTTTTTTCCTTCTGCAAACTATCAAACGCGTCCGCTAGCTCGGAATGTAACCAAAGAAATATCATTTGCAATAAATGTACAAATCGAATGCTGTCACCATTTCCATGGAAGTATCACAGATCGCATATCAATAACAGATGTATAAAAAGACCATAAAACGAAACCTGTGGCTCCCATAGCGTTTATTTGATGACGGCCTGCGCGCTGCGCGGATGTTTCAGTAGCACGAGGTTTGATACATTCGTGAAGCGTTTGTTTCAAGCGCAGTGCAGTGTAAGGGTTTCGCAGTCGCGTTCGTAGCATGTTGAAGCGCACCGACTTACAATGGACTTTGTAAGTAATCACATTCGACCGAAGGGAGCCCTGACTGATGCCAGCACTGGTGGCCTCGCAGAAGAAGCTGGCGCCGTTGTCGTGCTTGGTGGCGGTGAGTATGCGGGGCACCTCGGCCGGTGCCTCTCCTCGGCGTTCCCGCAGGAGGCGGACAGTGGGACGGGGATAACCGCCATCGACGGAGCACCGGAACCTGAATTTGCTGCCCGCCTGAACCGCGGAGCTGTGATTGGATCTCAACTGGACCCGACGTGGCGGATCTGAAATCGGATTAGAAGATATCCAAATAGAGTATATAGTCTTTACAAAATGTCAAGAACTGCTTAGAAATATGCTTGTAAAACAAACGAAACTAGATCGTGATTTTTTACTTTAATAAAACGATGAATAACTACTGAGTTACGCTCTGTGAAGGAAACTCTCACTTTGGTGTGTAGAGGGATCACCAGACATTTCCGAACTCCTGTGTACCACGTGAATGAAATGCTGGTCATCCATGTTCACCACCAGATTGGGCACACTACGGTGCTGCAGGATGATAACGCCAGATCTCTTAGTTCCAGACAGGAGTCGACCGCATGGTGTCATGGCTAGCAAACATTCCCGATCTCAATTCCATTAAGAACGTGTGGGCTGTGCTTGGGTGCAGAGTACCGGAGAATCGGTGCACAGTGCCCTCTTCAGAGTGAAACCTGACAAAGTACCCGGACTCGACGGAATGCCATCTATTTTGTACAAAGAAGCAGTTACTATCTTAGTGGCTCCACTTTCTCACATAATCAATGTCTCCATTATGACTTAGAGACTTTCATTCTAAGTGAAAATACAGTGCTTGTTTTGGCCCCTCCTCATGTAGATGACATGAGACCAATTTCCTAAATACACTACTCCCTCAGAGGTCTAGTGAATCAATGACATTAAACACTGGTGAGTTCAAGCACTTAATTGTATCATTTCGATGGACGCCTCCTCAACCACTTCTGCGCTAGCGCTAAACGTCCTTCTTGGGAATTGTAACATAGTTTGGCCAAAATTTCCTCCCCAATAATGGTTTAAAGGATATCAGTTTGATAACACCATTTGGTGCCTCATTGTGTAACGGGTTGATATAGCATAAAAGCAATCGATTATTACAGACATTAAATTCATCATTCTTATAATACTATATAGTAAAAAGACGATCTCAATGGCGCTAACAAATGAGATCTTTTAAACCATAGAAGGAGAAATGGTCTGGCGATACCCGGGGAATCTAATTATATGGCTAATTATTTGTAATGTAATTTGATTGATCTGTCTACTAGAAATATCTTGATAAAGTTTCCTACTACTTTAAGTAGTATTGTGAAATGTTAGATGTTTGTAGTTGACAGAAAAAAAGGAGGAGAATTTCAGCCACCCTGGTTCCTCTTTTGAGGACATTTGATGTTGACGAAAAATTGGGCGTAGTACAATTACTGCCTCATGAATGCTTTAAAAGACTTTGTTTGTGGAAACTATTTCGTCTAAACTTCCCCCTCTCCAATAATCTGACCAGTGATCGATTTTTTTTCTACAAGCTTTAGACGGTGCAAAGTTGGTCGATTCAAAGGGGCCGCAAAGGGGAACCGTCCGCTTCTACAGTACACACTCGGTCATAGTAATCGTAAAAAGTGCCGCCAAGCCTGATTAATGCCAGTTAATTTGATTGGGTCAGATAATTAGTCAATTTATCATCGCATCGCACACCCTAGCACAGTGAGGTTGGGTGCGAGCCTAACATTTCCTTGCCCCTGTTCGGCACGTACCTACACGTTTTATGTGTGTTTTGTCCGCGAAACTCTATAATGTCCGTCCTATATGCAGCAGTAGCACGTCTATGTATGGGGGTATTGCATTGGTAAAAAAATTGTATATAGTGATCGCATATGGCCATAAAAACTTAGGATGTGGTTTGGCCAGTTTTAATGGTAGTCCATGTAGTTCAGTGTGAATGCGATAATTTTACAAATTATTTTATTGTGTACGTCAGAGATCACTATTTCTACAACTGGAATTATTGATTAATCAATAAACACACTTTTATGTTTTTCGAGTTCAAAGAAGAAAACTACGCATACTGTACAGTAGTTTCGTAAGGAATTCACATCCGTGTTTTCTACATATACGTTGAACAAAAATTAGAAGTTTTCTATTGTTTAACAATGGTCTTTTTAAGTCTGTAGACCTTAGAAGGGTTGTTGGTGGAACATTCTCGACTTTCAAATACAGTCCGAACACGTAGTAAGTCAATGTTAACAATCTATAATAAATAATTCAACTAAAGCCCCCAGTAGGTGACCGATGCGTCTCTGACAATTCAACGACCTGTGATGTGCAATCTCTACTGCGAATCGCGCATTCATCGGGGCGGTTGACGAATCGACTCATTTCTATTTTAAAATGAGTGAAGTCAACTGCCCAAGATTAAACTGATGTTTAGAGGGTCTTCTTGACTGCCCTATGAGGTTGCCGCCTTAACACCTCCATAGAAGGTATAAATGGGCGGTGACACCGGGTATTATAGTCTCGAAGATTAATTGGCATCTTTGAAAACCCATACCATCAAATCCTCTGGTGTAGACAGGCTGCACAGGTATGGGTTCCCCCTACGGGGCCCTGGCCCTACAAGGGTCCACGGGGCGGATTTCTTATCAGCTGACCTTCAACACTGATTCCTTCGTCAATGTCTTACCAATTTTCGTATATCAACGGAATGAAATCTAGGTGCCCCAGTTATTCCAATCCGCTATATAGATAACGGATTCCCTCCCTCAAAAGCCTTCTCGCCTCCAAATATGTACATCCATCCAATATATCTCTAGATGACCACCTACGTTGCCGATATGTGATCTTCAATCAAATAGTGATATACAACTCTAATCGTCTGCATTTAATTGACTCTATAATCACATAATTACTACTGTATATATGATAAATGGTTAAACCTGTCAGTTTCTATGCGCTTGTAAGAGGCTACAGCTGACGATGAATCTTCACATTACACCATAAAAGAAAAAAATCAGTAGGTCAACCGAAGGACCCCATAAACAATTATATTTATGTACGAGCGGGAGGGAGCCAGTCAGTTTCTGCAATATGACTGTAAGCTATTTGGACTACATCAAGGATGATACATGTTTATGAAATATGCAAAACATTTAAGATTTCTATATCTTATTGAATAGTTTCTGAATTTAATTTTCTAAAACCTATGTCTGACGAGAGAGTTTATACAGAAAAGGCCACATATGAAATGCCAGTGGAAAGGGGAGTACAATAAAGGACCCACATAAAATGGCATACAAGCAAGGGACAAATGGAACAGAGTATAGCTCAAAAGGGAACTTTTGGCAAAAGGGCAGCTGTAATAAATCCCCTCTGGATCCGCCAATGCTGACACGTTGCCAAAGCTGGGTAATTTTTGTTTTCACATACGGACTATACCTACTGTAGTTCCATTGTAAGAATATAGAATAAAATACCATACTAATCTAGTAACACCCTTCGGTCCTGTGCCGCCTGTACAGCTTCATTGTAAGTGATGCCCATCCATTCCGTTATGTCCTTGGCCCATGTTCTTCTCTGTCGTCCTCTTCGCTTCTTGCCATCGATTTTTCCTTCTAGAATCTGTCTCTGCTTCCCGTTTTCTTTGATGACATGTACAAAATACTGCGATCTTCTATCCATCATTTTCTTCAATAGAGATCTGTCCTCTCACGCCATTCTTTGAACTTCTTCATCAGTTCTCCGATCTTTTCAGATAGTCTAAACGTTTTTTTGTACATCCACATTTCGAAAGCGTTGATCTTATCCATCACCTCTTTATTTAACGTCCAAGACTCTGATGCGTATAATAATGTGGAATCGATGTAACAGTTCAAGTATTCTCTTTCTAAACCGCAAAGAAAGGGTCCTGGAAGTTAGCACATCTCGCATCTTGGAGAAATTAAATCTAAACATAAGAATACAAAAAGGGCTTACACCGGTCATAGAAGCAAGTACAATATTGTGCAGGATAGATACGAGACCGTAGTCCCAGGGATCTGATTCGATCATACAGTACATACAAGTGAATGTACACATGTAGTGTGCCAGAAGTGACGCTAACTGTTCAATATCGCCCAGATGAGGCTGTGTGATTAAAATGGAACAGAGGTGGACACTCAGCCCTCACCCAAGCGATACCCAAACTTTCTATCAGAGTAATTGGGCCGCAAAAAGGGGAGCCACAATTCGACCCAAAGGCCCAACTTTCACACAGGACACCGTGTGTGTGTGTGTGTGTGTGTGCATGTGTACAAAGGACAACCAAAGGATCATTTCATATTTCCCATTCGCTTTATCATACGATACATCCTTTGGTCTCCTTGAATAGCCCAGACTGTGTTGCACTAGCTTCTTCGTGGCTAGTTACAGGTGCTAACAATAGCGGTTAATCTTTCCTAAATAGCATTTTAGAAATCTAATTATACAAATATTAAGATCATGAATACGGATCAATAAATATAACCATTCTGGCACTAAATGATGTCTGAATGAGGTCTAAAGATCTTGTATAGAAAACCTCCCCGCAATTAAATCTGAACCGGGTTTCTTAATCTGTCTGGCAGTGTGCCTAATCTATCCTTGTTTCAAATAAATGTTCGCTGTTGCAGCTCGTGTGTAACCGGATGGGCGCGTTAATTGAAGTTTTTGTTTGAACGCAGCTGTCTGTCTCTCTTTGTGTGTCTCCTTGGTAACCTAATCAATATCACTTTTTAAGGTTCTAAATCCGTACGATTCTCAAATGTAAGTTACAACGGATAAATAATGAAAATAAAATGGGGATAATTTTTTCTGCAGGCTAGTCAAAGAAAATTCAATCTTCTTTTTGGTAGTAGATCAAAAAAAAAAATTTCAAAATGTAAAATAAGCAATAAATTCCATTGCACGAGTTTGATAAAAATAGAGTTTTTCTGAAGAATCAAAATATGATATACAATATATTACAAACAAATTCGTTATTGACATTGGAACATTTCACATTCTTGAATCGTATATACGTGGGCGGTTGCGATACATTGTTTTTCAGAAAATGCTTTTTCAACAGGTCGTATACTGTTCGTCTTTCTCAAGTGACCAGCAAACAAAATGGGGAATTATTTACAGTACGTTGTAATGATTTCGACAACAGCACTGTTTGATTTGCTATAAAAAATATCTTCTCCCTGATTGGACACAAAAAAACGTCATTTATATTAATCAGTTCATGCATGCTTCGGCGGAGAAGCACTTTGTTTTAGTTTGGAAAATAAATGAGTGGTTTGTTGTAAAGCTATTAAAATTGACCATTTTCTCGCGTTCTCCACTGCTACAACCGGTCTCTTCTTGGATTTTAGGAAACTCTAGTTGGCAGTATTTCCATTTCATTTCCAAAGCCGAATGATATTTTATTGTATAATTTTCTCAGTATCCACTGGTTGTATAATGGAAGACCAGAAAATTGTCCATCTGATTCTAACTTAAAGTTTGTTTTAATGCATAAAATGTATATGATCGGTTTGTCATCAGTTGCTCACACTGCATCCATTATCGATTTTGTTTGCTGCCTAAATATAATAAATAAGTCGTAATGTTGCGTCGAAAACATTTGTTTATATGAATTCACTTTTAAAAACCTTCTTTTATTATTCAACTTTTAATCTGTATAGCTGTGCATTGTCCCCTTGGCTCCGTCGATCTTTCCAATTGCATCTGACCGGGGGAACCTTTCTCTTTAGGTAAGCGATGACATGCACTTCGCCGTCTGTCCTTCCGTTTTCAACCTCTTCCATCAAACTTCTGATATTTCCAACTTTTGTCGCGATATAAGGAACTCCAGATTTTCTACTGATGTCTTACTTGTTTAACTTTGTAAACTAGTAACTCTATACACATTATTAAGATATCTCCTAAAAGTTTGCCGTTTCCAAGGTTCGATAAGTTACTCTGCAGACTCGGCTTCTTCTCTTCCATTTCTCTGAATCAAAATTATGACCAAAATGCTCTCTGTATATAATTGAAATAGCACCAATAGGAAGTGAAATATTAAGATCGATTAATTGCCCAACTGCTATACATCATATAGGATTTCAGCGATGTATCTTCATATCTGACAATTTGTTTTATCTCTGAACTAGTGATGAATGAATTATCGCGAACCGTCAACTACTAGTTGCTTCGTTTTACACAAATGTCACTGAGCTAAGATAACTGCGTGCGCGTGTGCATGTGTGTCTGTGTGTGTGTCGCGCCCGTAAGTAGAATGTATAAACACCAACATCTCTGCAACACATGTAACACACTTCGTCACTTTTCAACCAAGCCACTGCTATACACAACGACAGGACATCATGGGGGGGGAGGGGGGGGTGTTGGTGCCAGCCATCGTTTCTCATTCGTTCCACCCTTCTGGTCTTTGGAGGAGGAGGAATCATAAGCCGAAGGGTGGGGGGGCTACGGGTGGTGTGATTGCATTTTTTTCTACCGCATACTCCAGTAGTACCAGTATAGTGCCACCACATGTGCGCTTGCTCGCGCCGAGGCGAAGAGGGATGAGCTCAGGAGAGAAGGAGGACCTGTATCTCTGTGCAGATGTTATCTCTCATTACCGCGATAACAGCGGTTTGTTCAACAGCTCCGATAAACATATGGGATATTTTTTTGACCTTCTGAAGAAAAGTTGTCACATGGTCGGTCCTCTGGGGCACGCTATTTGTGGGAAAGCGAAGGCGAGCCAACTTCCATGCACCAACATGGTGCAGTTGCATCGGGGGAAAAATTGTATCGCTTTATCCTAGCTTGGCCTAACTCAGTTCAATGTGTGGGACACTTCATGTCCCGCAAATTCTACAGTATATATCTCTATTCGCATCAGTTGTATTCGATTACAAGTTGCATGCTGTAATCATAACCAAACAATATAATTAGAAGTCCGTCTTGTTCACGCTAATTTGGAAAATATAGAAAATAATTTTCCCAGCTCAAAGAAGAAGCCAAACTAATTAGTAACCGAAAACAGCGCAATTTTTTCAGAGTGAATGTAAAACAGGGCAACTTTGAAAATAAGTTTATTCTCGACCGTGCGGTTTCGGTTACGACCCTTTATCGAGAGAATTAAAGCGTGACTGACCGAAGAAAGTTACAATAGAGTTCTTTCTCAAACAACAAAATCAATGTAAAACTGGTACAGTTAAAAATAATCGATGTAAAATTGTTGCAGTAAACGCACGAAAAATATAATACAGTAAATCGATGAACCTAACAAGTGAGACTGTCTAACTAAAATAGGGGTAAGAGAATTAATGTGTAAAGTCTGTGTTTATATGAGGGAACAATTGGGGAAAAGGAACTGTCGATAACCTTGAAATTAGAAAGGTGCAGAGTGCAACTATAGAACTGCCCCTGTGATGAGCAATTGCTGAATTAGAATGCGAGAAGCTCCTGAATGCGAGAAGCTCCTGAATGCGAGAAGCTCCTGAATGCGAGAAGCTCCTGAATGCGAGTGCTCCTGAATGCGAGAAGCTCCTGAATGCGAGTGCTCCTGAATGCGCTGGAAAATTTGTCCTATATGGTTTTACCAATATAGAGGTAGAATTCAGATCAACTGAACAGTTAAAAAGATAGACAAGACAATGGTTTCAAGGCAACAGGAGTACGAGATCCTTCAAAGAAAAGTAATATCAATAGACTATAGGAGCATACTACTACGTACGTGAGTAGTATATTTAGTACATATACCGTATAGTGTGAGATATTTGCAAAATTTCGTAATTAGACGCGGCGTTCCTATTCCCAAATAACAAAAAAAAACATAACCCATCTTGTGCCCTGCCGTTTGCAGGAGGGGTGCAGAAAATTTCAGCTCTATTCGATTGATAGTTTAGGAGAAGATAGCGAACATACACTAACAGATAATTATTTTTTCAAGCTCTCCATGTTACACATACTAACTTGTCGAAGTTTGATTTTCAGTAAGTATTTCTTAGACACAAATCCATTGAGTAATCATCTCAATAAGGCACTCGAATAGCTATAGCGTCGAGTATGTTCTCGGATTGTTTAACCATATTTTCTATTTTCCTATAAATTACATGGGAGGCTTCATTCAATATGCTCTCGGAATCACTGGGAACGAAAACCCCCTGCCCATAACATAATCTATGCGTTTTTATTAACATTACTAGCTGGTGTACCCGGCGTTGCCCGGGAGGAAATGAAATGCGACCGCACTGTCAAGTTGCTGTGCTATTGACAGTGCGGCAAACGCGGTGGTGAGAGTTAGTTGCTTGTTATGGCTATCGCCACTTAGCCTGCCGC
>JAUYWV010147223.1:0-10278 GCA_032274565.1 Nematoplana nigrocapitula | reverse complement strand
CATTGGTGCAGCTATAAATCGATGTGAGTGAGTAGCACTCATTTGAGATGACGCGTTTCTTGCTAGCGTATGCAAAGACAGTGTAGCAGTGTGAGTCAATCAATAAAGCTATAAAATACGGCCAAATGCTACAAACGAAAATCAGACGGCCAAATGCGAAACGGCGGAATGCGATACGGCCAAATGCGACCGACCCAATTAACCCATTCAGGTCGTTAAACACTTGACAGACGTGGCTGTCAGTCAGGGACGAGGAAAAAAATAATTCAGACCGAGTCAGGACCATAGAAATCGGATTGCGCGGCACAGCTATTTTAAAATACTTTTAAAATACTATGGTCAGGACTCTACCAACTGAGCCACCTCGTCCACCTCATAATAACATTTACTGGATTCAGGATTAATTTATATTTTGTGTGTGTCTGGCCAGACACGCAAAATTAGCGAAAGCGAGTATGGGTCTATTCTTGCTAAATTCCAGAACACATTCGTTTCATCTAGCCCAATAATATAACTTGAAATAGCACGAGTAAATTAACAATCGAGGCTGAAAGCGTTACAGTGATTACCAATGGTTTCTTATTACTGGTGAATATAAATTATAATTTATAGCGCATTTTTAGATGCGTCCTCGCATCTATTTGTATTTTCACATATTATTACGCTACTTATAGTAATATAGCGTGTACCAGTGTTGAAAAATCTTATTATGAACATAATTGAATCAAGCAGGCGGGTCTGTCTGGAGGGTAGGGATGAGGACCGATTATTGGTGTTACCGGTTCTTGTTAATCAGTACATTAATGCCATATACTGTACATTTGTGTTTTTTAGGCACACGAGATTGTACTTGCTGAGCGTCGTAAGAAACTCATTGACGGCCTCTTCGAACTGTGGGACAACGAGCGCTCGGGTTACCTGGACAACGAGGAAGTTGAGAATGCAGTAATGAAGTACAAAGGAGGCGCTTTCAAGAGAGGAATCACTTCGGGTTCGTTGCATGTTGAGTTTAAAGTTTGTGGTGATCCTAATATATGATTTTCTAAAATGGCAAGTTCTCATTATAAATAATTGTGATTGGTACTAACGACAAAACTATATAGTATTTTCAAGGTCGCCTTCAATTCGATATAGTAAGTTAGTAAGTTAGTTTGTTGAAACTGTGGTGATCAGCATTTCTGAACGGGTTTATTGCGCTGCGGCATCTTTGGGTAATCGAGGCTGATTCTGTCTTCTACTTCTTATATATTGCAACTCTTACAAACTTGATATGTCATCACTAGGCGACCGACCCATAAGTCACTTGGGCAGAAATAAGGCAAAATAAAATCAAAATTTAATTATTCGCCTAATTTTCTGATTAATGTCGGAGATACGTTCTCTAGCAACTAATTCAGCTGCAGGCCAGTTGATAGTGCGCCACAGCTGCCTGTTGGCGACAGAGAGAGACATGGTAGCAGTGGCAGTGTTATTAGCCCTCAAGCTATAAATGGAGGGTGTCTCAAAATTAACACAAAATGATAATGTCCAGAAAATACGGAAATAATAATTGAAACACGATATTTTTTATAACAGGCAAACATAAAGGTTTAATACATATTTGGCGTCATTCATCGCAAAAAATGTTCAGTTAGTCCACCATTCTGCTGAACAACTACTCTGCAAAAAAAGGGTTTTTCAAATTATTTTTCAGCCTCAAAGGGTTTTCAAGACGGTTTTTCATTTTAAAATGGATTTTCAAGACGGTTTTCATTTCAAAATGGTTTTTCAACGTCGACCGAATGTCGAATTTATTTGGTCGCATCGATGTCGACTAAAAGACGAATTTCGACGTCAAATCTAATACGCCGAGTCAACGTCGGATTCATCACTTGAATAAAATAATTATTTATTCGAAAAAATAGAATTATACATAAAGGGAAAGTTTTTAAGATAAATTTTTTAAATCATCGCGAGACGGATGGCCGAACGAGATAAGGCGCGGACCAGCAGAAATTTTAATCCAGAGGACGTGCATCGGTTGAGCCCCACCTCTGCCGAAAATCCACGAATTTCTACGATAGACATGAAATCAATTTTTCGGGTATTTTTAAATCATGAATCATGAATTTTAATTCAGTAGTAGGTGCCGTTAAAAAATAATAAACTATATTGAAAAGGTTTTTCGTGAAAAACTATATTAAAAAAGGGTTTTTCATGAAAAACCAAAAAACGGTTTTCTTTGGGAACCAAAATTTAAAAAAACTTTTTTACAGAGTATAGATGAAGGCATGTAGCACGTCTGCGCGGGAAACTTCATCGCATTCTTCATTATGAGTTTTGGGGCATGAGCAAAGCTCGAGTTTATCATGAGAAAAAGTACAAGAATTGATTGCAATCGAGGGGAAGAATTGAAGAAAAATGGGCTGAAGGATCACGTGAAGAAGTTATAAAAAATATGTAAGTTAGCTTATTCTGCTATCTAACGCAGGATGATTCAATAACATTCTTTTGGAAATTTCTGCTTGCGGATGTATTTTCTGTGCATCAAACGTTTATTATATTATCAGTGATTTTGTTATCAATATGTTGTCTCGCGTAGTGGGATAATAAAATCACATGTAAAAAGACAATTTGAATTCAAAATTGAAGAATTATTAAGTGAAAATTGTTGAACGTTCTAGTCGAGAGGCTTGGTTTTGGTTAGTTAGAAGTTGCTAGCTTCCAAATATTTAAACAATTTGGTAATCGATAATTTATGATCCAATAATTTCCTATTTGTTTCGTTCAGCAAAACGGAGTCATCGGCAGCAGTCACGTGTTCCCGATTATCGATTTACCAAGCGGGAATTCCGCGATTTCATTCTCAAAACGGTGTTCCGGCTGCAGAAGGAGGCCGAATTGGAGGACCTGGTTGACTTTTTGGTCCAAAATGTTGTCCGCACGCACGCCGAACGGATCCGGAGTAATCTGCGAAAGAAGTTCCTCAACCAAATTGTTCTGGCCGCCTACTCGAGCGGTGCAACAATGGAACCGATCTACAGGGCGACTTTCCAGGTAAATTATTGTCTTGTTGTTAAATGATTCGGTATTTAGCGAAGATTGCTTGTAGTTGTTAGTTGTATTATTTTTTAAACAGCTAGCAACTTGACCTTTTTGAACTTTAAATTCGCCAAGAGAAAATATCAAGATTAATAGTGCTACTGTATCGCTCTTCATACCGCGCTTCACCTTGTCACCTTATCCCGCTTAGTTGGTTATTCGCTCGCATTTGGATGGATGTTCATATATTGCCCGGTCTCTAACCGGTCAGCCCAAGCATTCTCAAGACATGTGATTTGCCTAGCATTCCAAAGTGATTCAGTGGGGTTGAGCATTGGGAGTAAGCAGCTAATCTCGAATTCTCACTTCTGTAAGATAGATTTTCACCGTAATGTGTATCGGTAGAATGGCAACAATCGCTGGTTTAGTTTGTTTAATAAATTATTATAATTAAAATCACTGACTTAAAATTAATCGAATTACACATAATATACTTTAAGTACGCCTATATTAATGTTACCAAGGTACTCCGTATCATGTTTAGAACGATACAAATAGCTATATATTGATCTTCATTTTTTTAATTTGTATTTTATTTGGCGAATTTATGTTTTCATTTGGCAAATTTGTTGTTGAAAAGATGTAGAAAGTCATAAAAAGTGTTAGATATGTAGTATATCAATCACTATCCATCATTTCTCAATGGTTCCTATATATTTCACTTTTTGCATTACAGGCTTTGTACAAAGACGCCGAGGCCCATGGGGAAAGCAAACATGTCAGTGCCAATCTGGCCATGTTGGAAGCCAATACAGCGCACCCAGCCAAAGGAACGATGCAACTCAACTATGTCGCTTCAACCCTCGACGATTCGCCGTTTATGATTGGTCAAGTCCTGTACACGGATATGAAAACCATCAGCTTCGATGTAAACATTCGATTTATACAATTCTACTACTAGCAATACTTACGAGTAGTATATGTGTCACCAAATAAACAGCTGGAATATAAAACTAAAAAACCGATTTCTACAAGAATTACGTATTCTCTATATGTCGCGGTGCATATACTGTACAGTATATATACAAGATACATGATACTTAATACAGGGTCTCTGAAAAAGATTTAAACAGAAATAAATGGATATAAAATACGAATGAAATGAGATATCAAGCTAAGGTTTTCTGCATCCGATATGCTATATCATCAAGTTTTTATGAATAACAAAAACTATTTTTATTTATATCATTTATCATTCTAATATTATTTTTAAGAAATACCATTTAATTTAATATTATTTTGAAATTGTCAAATATCGAGTTAGTAAACAGTTAGTAAAAATCAAAATGAGAGCCGATCGTTGTCCTCAAAAACTGAAAGCGATTGTCAATGTCTGTCTAAATGTTCTGCAAAATGTCGAGGTCACTGTCTCAAAGGCACTTCTAACTCGATAGCGATTGATCCTAACTAAAAATGTATAAAACTTACAGAAAGCTTGGATAAAAGTAGATGTTGTGGGGATTTTAGAAGCCGTGTTCTGTTGGTAGACCTATATGAGGAGCAATGTAAAATATTAGTTTGAAAAAGCCGGATTACTGCTCTTCTAATGCGTTCTACTTTGGAGTGAACAAAACGCAATACATAAACTGAAGTTTATTTAAATGTCCTGGTATTGATTCAAACGAGAGTTTCTCTGAAGAACGTTTCAGAACAGAATATATTCTATTAAAAACTTTATATATTTAAATTAATTTTTAAATGTCGTTAAATTATTTGTCTAAGAATATAAACGAAAAAGAATACGGTATTAATTGTTTTTTAAATATACAGCACAGCTCCATTGTATGGCCCTCGTGTCAGCACAATCCTTTCACTATATAGCTTGAAATTGTTCGTTATTCGGTTATTCAATAGTCGGACACTAATTTGGCGTCATTGAGAAACATGAATCTCCCCTCAATTGATTTCTACTTAGGCTATTGAGACAGGCAAACCGCTTCACGTCCCGCGGATTGCTGCCGCGTCATCCAACGTGCACTTTTTCAATGCGAACCGGAAGAAGGAGAACCGGGAAGGCGCCTGTGTGGTGGTGCCGGTTAAGGACCTGCAGAAACGCGTTTTCGGCACTATGGGCGTGGACACCCTCAACGATCCTCACGCCAACATATTCTTTGCACACGAAATCCAATTTTATGAGGTATGACCAAGTTTTAAAAGTACACACATGCATTTAGGATTTAACATTTAGGCATGTTGTACAGTGAAAAGAAAACCCGGAGCCTCTTTTGGAGATCAAGCAGATCAGCCATGCTAATTAATCTACATTTACACAATAAACTATACAATAATCTAATAAGGGGCGTCCTCCCCCGAATTTTGAGTGGGGGGCCGAACGCTGTGGTCGAGCGTTCGAGCACAGCACTACAAACCCTCCCTCTTATTCCATATCAAAACTATTAGGGTAGTACTGTGCTCTCGCTCGTCCACAGCGTTCGGCCCCCCGCTCAAAATTCGGGGGAGGACGCCCCTTATTAGATTTTATAGAGGTGAAAGCTGCCCCTTGTGCCTTGTTTGCCTATGTTTGCTGAGCCTTTTATGTGTAAAACCTTTTCGCCAAGGACATTTCGATGGAGCTGAGAAATGTTGAATCACCTAGGCGCCGAAAGTTCTGTGAGACCTACTAGACACTTCACTGCTTTCAATTGGGCACACTCTTGACTGTTGGGGCAGGCGGAAGTAGCCTTATTGTGCAAAATACGAATGATGTGAATCTTGTTCAGGCCTTTCCTCAAGAATCACCCATCTTCGGTTCAAAGACCTCATCGTTGTTCTCCGTGATGGTACTACCTAGCGTCTTCACTGGAAGGAGGTGGAATATGATAACCATCCATCTCTTCGACAAGATGTTTTGTGGTCTTTACGAATTCAACTATTTCCTGCGTAGTAAGAGAGGTTGGAATATCAGTTTCTGTTACGTCCATTTGCATAAACCGAAATTCGCATTTTAGTTGGAACTGACCTCCGCACAACCCACGACGTATTTCTCGAACATAGTGATTGGACAGGTGAAATAAAGACAAGGTGATCTGGTCCGAGGCTACCTCTTTTCTGTCGTTGATGTCCTTGAGAAGATTATTGAGTGTCTTAGACTGATTTTGTGTGACGCCTGAGTATGGGAAACCCATCTACCAAAATGTTGCATGATCTTCCCATGAAGAGCAGACTCAAAGTCAGTTTTGAAAGACACAGACCAATTGTCTTTCAGCGTTTCGCAAGCGCGCAGATATTCCTCTTCTCATTGCGACTCGAACAAAGTGAGCAAGTCGCTGCAGTAGATCTGGACATTGTCTGAAGTTCCACCATGCCTTTGAACCCAAAATCTGATGCCCTTTCGCAGGTGGTTCCAGCATCCTAGCTGATGCAGACCTCGCATGTATCTCTCTTGCACATGGAATTGTGGACTGTGCAAGAGCAGGAATAATTTTTTTCTAAGTCACGTGAACATCAAAATGTGATATAAAATCTAAAATATACTTGTTTATAATAAAGTTAGTACAGAAAAAAGTTGTTCTTAGGTATTATAAATTTTCTAGTAATAATATATCAAATATGGGAAAAATGGTTAAACGGCAAATTTGTATGTTTTCATAGTGATTATTCAAAACCTAACAAATAAGAACACAATAAAAATAAAGTTTACTTGTATATTGCTAATACTATTTTTAAAACTAAGAAACAATATCAATGTTCTTGATTGTTAGAACTGCAATGTAAGAAATGCAAAATGTAAAAAATTAACAAATATGAAAATTGCTATTTTTGGCTCAAAGTTTGGAGACCTATAATTTGTAAACCATTCATTATTGAGCAGTAAAATTTGAGATTTAACTAGTTTGCTACTAAATAAGATATGTTAAAAAAATTGAAGCATTTTGGAGGTGTGCCACAGCTCATTTCTAAAATTTGTTGTTTCGGTCAGTGAATGACCCAGTGCTGATACAGAACATGCACCTGATCTGTGCAAGTATCTTTTTCAAGTTCAGATTGGCAAGTATTATCTCTATGTGCATTATATACCTCCATTAGTTTACTATTATTCACTGACTAAAATGGGAAAAAGATGTGGTTTTGTAAAAATAACAACATGCAAAATTATTCAAAAAGAGATTTATCTGAAGCTGACTGTCATGGAGATGAGGACTTTGTTGCCGAGTGTAATATGGTAAGCAAGATATAAAAAACGAACAACCATAAGTTGTAAATTTGGGTGTTTAAAAACTAATCATTTGACCTTGTGAACAGTATACAACTTAATTGTTTAAGATTCATTAATTATTTTTTATATAATTATATAGTATACTGTAATAGAAAAGATTGATAGGAAACCGTACTCCTAAACTAAACCTATTTGTATTTTTGTGGAATGATTAACAATTAATATTATTTAAATTGGTTTTTTATTCTAATAATATATCTATTGAATTTATTTAGAAAATTGTTATAATTATAATACATATATACATACAGTAGACGCTGCTTATTAAACCCAAGGTGGACCAGAACAAGTTGGGCTTGATATGCGGCTGGGCTTATTAACCGAAAATAACATTTTAAAGAAAATTTGTATTATAATTCAAAACATCTAATTAGGTATGTATGTATGTACATAATACTTGTACAATGTATTCAAAACGTTAGATATGTTAGTACGTTAGCTACATAGTCGTAACAAAACAGTTTATTTCAGAAAAGGTCTGTCACTTCTGTTTGCCCGTTAAGGAGGGTTGTCTCTGAAGATGTCCAGCGGAAATTTGCTAAATACGTCCATGGAGGGGGAGCCATTTCTTTCGAGTCCCGCGCGGAGTCTGTGAAGCATCTGGCGCATTTCCGAATTTGAGGGCGTGGATGCCGGCGGCTCTTCATCATTCTCACTTATCTTTGCCTCATCGGAAGCTTGGTTGCGAACAATGTCCTCCATTAGAGCTGCTTCATCCTCTAAATTTGTTCCATCTGCCACTTGACCCCCTGCGTCCATTTCGACTCATGCCTCAAATGTTTCCGGAGTCACTTCAAGCGGGACTGAAAACATCAACTCCATGTCCACGTGCTCTTCATCTCCTTTGGGCGGTTATATACAGTAATGCAGTTTTCTAGATTTAGATGGTGTCTCCTCTTTTAATTTTGCTCCTACATTTGGTCACTGGGCTTAGTAAACGACTTAGTTCAATAAGCGGCGTCCACTGTATTAGTCGCAAATTCTAACAGTCTGTCAAACAATTGTTATGGGATTTCTTCCAAATTCATAATGACAAGGTCAAAGAGATGTCGAATAAACAAACAAACAAAACTGATAGATTGTTCTGAAACCATTTCCCATTTTACAAAACAGCACCACAAATTTTTCAATAAAGAAATTGTTTTATATTGAACAAATTATCCAGTATAAATTCTATTTACATGCTACTAAACAATTACAGTAATTCTCTTGAAAGTCCTTATTTATAATAAAAACACCTGCCAACACAGTGTCGCTATAAATTCAATGGAGGTTTAAAAAGATTGCACTCGTACTTAAGAGTGGCAATACTATTAAAAGGGGAGTCTAGTGACACACTATTGATTAAAGAAGTCCTGGGGTAGACCAGACAAAACTCTATATGCGGGTACTGTGATGTATTCTCCATTGACACAGATAGTTATCTGGATCTCCGGGTAGGGAGTCCTGACTAACTGGGCCATTTGCTCATCGCTGATCAGAATTCCCGGTAATAAGGTTTCTTCAAAGGCTTCCTTCTTTGCTTTGCGAACCACCACGCCTTCAGCCCTCGCTTCGGCCATCCTCTCCGTGAGGCTACTCCCAGCTTCAACCGGCAATGTTGGCGCCTCATTCTCCTTGGGAGTACTCGGGCGCCGCCCCAGCCGACATCTGGTGCGGCCCATCCCAACATCGAGACATCTGCGCAGGCAACACGGCTTGCACCTCGGTGCGGTGGAGGCGAAATCGGTGCAGTCTCCATTTCCCCGGCATTTCCAGCGTACAAGCGCTAAGTCTGTTTTTCCGATTGAACGCTGGAAGAACATTTTGCACTTCGTGCAGACTTCCACGCCATAGTGTGTTCCACTTTTCGGTTGGAGGCAGACTCGACAGTACGTCATCTTCAGATCGTGGTAGGGCTAACTTTGAAGAATTGTGAAATGGATTACAGTATATATAGGACCACCCGATGTCCTACCAACCAATCACATTTCACCTTGGTTATTGAGACGTAAGAGTTAATGCGGGCAATGATGATGTAACGTGACGCGCCTCTCTCTCTACTCCGTGAATGTACCGGAAAGCTCAGACCGCGGACTACTATAATTACTGCACAGCTGATGGTTATCGCATTCGCACCTTCATGATTGTTCGATTGCATAATGTGCCTGAGGTAGCGCTATAATTGTGCAAGTGGTGAGTGCAACACATTGCTCAGCGGATTAAACCTCGTGATTTACATATTGCATTAGTCTGGATAACTTTCATCTCACAGCTTTAATTGATCAACGAAATGTGGCGAAGGTCAAATCGATTATGTACTGAGAGTTTGAGAATGGCCTTGTACATGGCCAATGAAAAATGAAGGATTATAGCGTGTAAACCGCAATGAACGAGGAAATACTACTGAACTAAAAGGAAAACAATCACAATTCAAAACATTTTAGTGTTTAAATTTTTTTTAATTCTGTAGAAACCATATCTGCGTTTTTTCTACTTGCTAACAAAAGTTGCAGTAATGAGCTGTCTTAAACAAACCCTTTTTACAGGCCAACCGTTCGATTTGTAAACCCTCACCTGACTTTACTGTTTATTAAGAAGCACTTTCTTTCCCTTACATTCCTGCTCTAAGCGGTCCTTAACTGTATTTTATAAACGCAGTCTATATGTAGAATTCCGAAATATAATTTTTAGTAACATCTTTTGCTTATAGTATCAGTAAATGAGAAAATAACAAATATAGATAAATGAAGGAAAATTTATGTCTTAGAATACAAAGGATGACCAATAAGACATGGAGCATTTATTCGTGCGACATGTTTCTCTAAACATTAATCTTCATCGGGCAAACTGATTGACTACGGATGACGAAATCATTTTGAGGATCGATGTCAATCAAAACTAAGTGCAATTTAAACAAAACAGGCAGTACGGCTTGCACCTCGGCGAGGTCGAGGCGATATAACTGAGATACCTTACGTTAATCGGGAGAATAATACTCT
>JAUYWV010147212.1:0-10279 GCA_032274565.1 Nematoplana nigrocapitula | reverse complement strand
ATCAATCGTTGGAAAAAGCACATATGCACACTCGTGACCTCGCAGAAACTTTTCACCACTCGTGATTTATGTCACACGAGGCCGAACTCGTGGCGAAAACTTTCTGCTGTCACTCGATGGCATAAAGTACTATAACAATACAAAGAACCGGCTATTATTAGCATTCAATGACATGGCGAATGGCAAGAGGGAAACAGTACCAACATGCAACCGCCTTCTCTTGGCGGAGAAGGGCAGGCCAAGTGTGCATTCTCTGGGGCCTCACATAGGTTTTCTCTCTCCTCTCACTCTCTTTTCCTTTATATATATTTCTCTTCTCTCCTTTTTCTCTCTCTTCTCTATTTTCTCTCACTCCCTCTCTCCTTTCTTTTCTTTTCTGTTTTCTTTCTTGTTCTCCCTCTCTTCTCTCTATTTTATCTCCTCGTTCTTTCCTCTTTCCATCTCCCTTTTCTGTTTACCTCCGTGAGGTTGGTGGGCTGACGCATCCCCATGGACGGTAATTACAACAAGAAGAGTGAAACAGTCGTACGCCGCGAGGGAGAATTCGCTTCGTGTAAGTTATCGACAATAGTTATCTAATCCTTACAATCTACTCACGAATGAGGTGTGTTTTTAAGTAGTTTCAAATTACTATTTATGAAGAATCATAATAGTGCCTCATTTTGTGTGCGTCGCAAACGTTTCCCGTCTTCTATACACACAACCAAAATATTCATTGCATTCATTTTTTTCTCCACTAGCATTTCTTTCTTGGTAATGAAGTGCTGTAATTTCCAAATTCCAATCATTATGACCATCTAAAAAACCTACATGACCTGAATGTACCTCCAATCACCTCTAGAAAAGCAGAAGGCATAGGAATAACAAGAATTAGAAAAATGCTAATCTAGATACTGCAAGTTGCAAAGATTTTGTTATAATGACCTTAAAAACGTCCGTGTAAATAATCCTACTCAATACGGTTATTATGATAGTCAATTGAACACCCACCCAAATTAATAACGTTTGCACTAAAATCGATCACATAAACGGAAATCAGGTGAGTAAGAAAGTAGCCTGTTTATCAAGTTTTGCACCATTACCTTGCAAAAACTATGTACTTATTTAGCCGTATGAAATGGGGTACTGTCCAGTTGAGTAAGATGAAAAACAGCTGCACCGTGACGGCGTGCATAAATTCAACAATGTTCTTACTGTTCTAGTTCATTGTCTCACAGAGTATTGGGTCGTATGGGTCTAACAAATTACAATTGTTGCTCCAATTTGATTTAAAATTCTCAAAATTAAAGCTTCTTATCAATCCTGTATAGGATTTGAAGCATTCAATGAAGAACAAAAAATGTTCATGCGAGAATGATGCCAAAAACGACGCGACGCACCATATCAACTCTTCTGGGTCGCAGTTGCCTTGTAGGGGGCAAATGAAAAAGTTAAGGTTGCATTTTGCAGACCTTATTAATTTATGTGGTTGTTATATTTAGTGTTAAAAATGTATTGTTGAATAAAAATCATTTACTCCGACATTTGTATAGTAAACAAACTTTTGCAACAAAGTGGTATTTTAGAAGCTGAATTTTTCTGCGCTTGCTAGTACAGAAACTATCACAAGCTAAATGTACAGATATATTATGCCAATAGCACAGAACAACGATGGTTAATAACTAAAAACAACAACAGAAAATCTCATATGCTGACTTACTTACTGGAAAAAGAAGTAAAATACAAAAATATATTAATATTATCAAAGACGAAAAATGCGATCAAATAAATGTTCTCTTCGCCGGAAACATTCCCTAAGTGCAAAATATGCACACTTACCACTTTCCATTACTAATATAGCTTATTATTTTCCTTCTGTTTAAGATTTCTTACTTTCTATGCTTGTGGACTAAGTTGGCCATTCTTTTGTCTATAGTGGTATCCACTAGTTTAGGCGTCGTATATTCACGTTGTATTTTCTACTCACGTAATGTCAGAGATCGATAATACGACATTCGCGTCCATGCTGTGTGCGTATGTGTGTAAAGCAACATGGTTCGGTGGGTTCCTCCCAACTGTAGTAACATTAATACCTGTACTCGGTATAATCTCTAAAAAGCATTCGTATATCAAGTATAGTATCAAATACAGAAGTCAGCATTTCTATTAGTTTGCCTGTCTCTCTGCTTCAATATCTACATGTATCATCCTCTCGATCCTATGTTTCTTTGTTGACTTTCTGGTCATTCCACTACACTGCTTTATTTCCACGGTTCGAGTTCGTTCTTTGCACCTGACCAAACTATCTCCTTTATATCTTCATCTTCTTCCCTATCTCAAACTACTGTAATATTCATTCTGCTTCTTAAACCTATTTTCATTCTATCAATATCTATTATTGCATCGAGAGCATTAATTTTGCAAGAGATTTTGCATTAAACCTCATTTTTGTCTATAACTGTCCATGTTCCGACTCACAACCTCCGACCTCTGGACCAACCCGGTCCAAGTTGCTCAATTCCTCACGAGCCAAGGGGGGGGGAGGACATACAACTCTAGTAGGTCCGGGGGCAACAAACAACATATTAGAAGTTCATCATGAATGACAAAACTCCCAATAGCCAGCTAGCTCTGGAAATGGTAAACAAGAAAAATAAGCTAGATAAAGACGGAAGGCAGTGGAGAGCGGGAGCGGAAAAAATTGACGATAGAAGCTAGACTGAAAGATCTCCCAGTTCAAAAAGTGCTGCACTATACAACAATACCACCATCGAACCAAGCTAGTATCTTGATAACTGCCAACTGCCTCACGGAATCCTGTTCGAAGTAAGATCCTCCAATGGATTCCGGGGCATTCATTCCTGCAGGGCAATGAGAAGGCCACTGCCCTTGCCAAAACCGGTGCCTCCTCTGCTGCTGTTACTCCTACCTCTTTCTCTGCCTCTTCCTCATTCATCCACCACTCTCTGCTTACCTCCTGGCGGTCATCTCTTCGTGACAAACTTCTCGACAGCCAGATTCCAAAACCTTCCCCCGGTGAGTTTTTTCTTCCCCGTTCTACCCGTTGGGAGCTTTCGCGCCTTCGCTGCAACGAGCACTTCATCCTCCTTGCGTCTTACCTCCATCGGATCAGCCTGACCGATTCTCCCTCTTGCCCTTCCTGCGGAGAAGGCCAGCAGGACCTTTCTCACCTCTCTTGTCGCTTATCTTCAGGCCTCCGCCTTGCCATCTTTGGTGAGACGGTGAACCTTTTCGACCTGTAGAGACGGTCTTCTTCTTCTTCCCAGACCCGAAGGCAATCCGCTGTCATGTTGCGGATTAGCATTCCATCTTTGGTCTAGTACAGGCCGTCTCAGATGAGGGTGATGAATATCCTGGGGGGATGCAACAGTCCACCTCTAAATAGTTAAAGGACGCCAGCGTCTCGTGCCGTTGCATGGACGGATTTGTAGGTGCAGCTTACATCCATGCGCCTGTGCACGTTCGCGTCCCCTCAGCTTGCGTGAGTCTCTTCATGACCGTACCAGTACAAGTGACCCCAGCCTGCCCCGTGTGGAGGTGAACAACAGATGACTTTAGGGATCAGTCCAGTCAACTTTGACCTTCCCACCAAAAGGAGACAGGTCGCCATCGCCGTTTTAAATGAGTGTTCACAGCAGTTGCTTGCTCACCCAAGTGACCTCTCCCATTTACACAGGCCTGGAGACGGCCTTGAGGTGTTGCCCGGATACTGGGCCTCGGTGACCCTGCGTCGCCCCCCCCCCCATCCTCCGAAAGTGGTCAGGTAACCCAACAACAACTAAGAAGACGCTAAGCGAACTCAAACTAAGAGAGCCTGACATTGTTATCTGGACAGATGGGTCATTTGGCGAAGATCAAAAGGGAGTAATATACCGTTTTGGTTTAATTGCATTGATTTAATCCTCAGAACTTCTTTTACTGATCCTGACCTGGAACCATTTGGTGTTACTTTTGTTTAAAGTTTCCAGTCATATTTGAAACGGATGCTTTGGGGGTATGATGGAGGATGGTGTTTAGAATAAGATGTCATTATTTTTACTAGTCTTATATTTAACTGACAGTATCTACTTTACGATTGTAAAGTAAACTGATCAGTAATGATATTGGTACATTAAAAATTTTGAAATAAAAATTTCGTCCTGTTTTGCTGTTTTGTAGGACCTCTCAACTCTGATGAAGTCTCTCTACGAGGTGGTGGGTTCAAAACTTCGTCTTCAAGCAAGGAGAACCGGTTATCATGGGTTTAATCTGAGACTGTCTCTCAGTCCAGCGATCCCACCTGTGTGTTCTGTGCCTTTCCAAGATTCGACCAGGGCGAGTCCGACTACCACGACAACAACGACGACAACCACCACCACTACCACCACTACTTTAGACAACAACGAACAATGCGATCAGGAGTCAGCTGTCCGGGAACTAGCGATGTCCAAGACAGCCGGACTCAATGATCTTGGTGTGACCAGAAGGGTTTGCACGGAGAAGAGAGCGGGTGAACCTTGCAGGCATTCACACGGAGAGCGAAGAGCGAGGTGAGTTGTGTTGTCTTCGAGAGGATTTCATAAGGAACTGGGTACACTCGGTCCAGTCCAATTCATCGTGGATTATATACACCCATACGAGCCTGAGCTCATACTCGTTGGCCTGGGCGGCCATTATCCTTCAGGAAAGACAGGATTCTGCCACTGGTGGGCTCTGGCAAGCAGAGGTTAGGGGAGCCAAACACTCGGGTTCTCTGAGACAACCACCTATCACAATGAAGGAGATCACGCTCCGCAGTCTCCTCCAACAGCTGACATTTATCACAAATAGGATAATTGGACAGGCCAAGACGATGCCTGTAGGCATTGCAGAGAGTTGCGTGCCCTGTCCTAGCATGAATCTGTCTTTTCTAGACAACAATCTTTCTTCATGAATTTTTTGTTTCTTTTGAGATTGTCGTAAACAGGATGTCCCTGTACGTTCATCCACTTTTATGTATTTGTTTTCTTTATTCTATTCTTGGCCGTGCTAAGAGGTATCGGGACTTCATCTTGTGGTTGTAGGACTCCCTCTTTGGCTATTCGATACGCTTCCTCGTTGCTGGTTGTGCCCGCATGGCTCGGTACCCACTGGAAGTGGATGGAGCAGCCAGGATTGTTGCTAATGATAGTGCGCTGCTGAACTTCTTCGATATTGTATCTCCAATCTTCTCGCTTTGTTGTTGAAGACCCCGCTTCACCTGTGCTCTTGCTATCCGAAAAGAGAATAATTCATTTTCAATCCGCTCGATATTCAGCTAGTGCACCTAGCGCCTTCTACAATGCCAAAATCTCCGCTGTGTCGCTTGTCTTGAGCAGTACTTACCAGCTGGGAAGTGAAGAGCTCTTTTCTTGCGATGATCTTGCATATTGAAATCCAGAAGAATTCCACTTCCGCTCTTCGTTGAACTCTCTGCCAAAGTTCAGGTCTCTAGCTCGCTGTTTTGTTTTTTCTCTCTGGACTCTTACTGTCGTTATTATCTCAGTCGTATTTGCGCTTGCGACTGTGTCCCTTTTTATAGTTATCTGCAATCAATTTTCATATCTTTTTTGCATATAGTAGATTTTGTCGAATTGATATCTTCCATTCGTAACCACCCCAGTCATTGTCTCTGTGGTGTGGATTACTATACTCAACACTTTCATTCCAGTATTTTGGATGCCATTACCGGGTTCCAGCCAGCACACCATCCCCCTCTATCTTCTTCCTCTCACTTCGATACACACTACCTGTACTTCATTCTTCAAGTGTGTTCTAAATTTCAGTGTTTGTGTGTCAGACCACGCATTCAGGAAAATTTATACACTTCAATGTCCGCTATTTTAACATGACGTAAGCTGCAGCCAGCACGCACAATCGATATTGAGGCATTCTTCCGGAGTATCCAGTACAGTGAGCCCTCGCCCATTAGCTCTGGTGTTGCCTGGTGTGTGCTGAATACTGACGACTTCTGATAAGTTGCATCACTGCACCAGGCAGTGTCAGTTAATGCTTAAATGTTTCTATTGGGGTGCGCATTGCGGCAGATCACAGTGTACACGCATCGTGCGAGATAGATCAAGCAGTCCTTTGATCGTTACCGCACCATGACAACTTCCTTGCTGGATGGTGCGCGACAATAGGGTCATCGTTGGTGCCAACTCGTATTTGTTCGTTTTATAAGTTCAACTTAGCCAACGTGGCTGCATACCGAGTTCGTCTCAGCAGACATACCAAGACGCTTAACTTATGATAATTAGGGAGGTATGTAGGTAGTAGTACAGGAAGTGTGCTTCAGAAAAATTTGTAACAGCGCAGAAGAGATGATACAAAATGTTAGTGTAAATAAGAAGGGAATAGTCGTTAATATTAAAAAAGAGATTATAAGTGTTATTAAATATACAAAAATGCGTATTCGTAAAAGAATATGACAGCAATAATATTAAAAAGAGGAGAACGTATGTACACATATGTGAATAAAGAACAAGGCTTAATATGTGACAGTGTCACAAGTTGAACCCAATCATCAACTCGCCCGGTCAGTACTGGGAATCATTTGAAAGACACTCGTGCTATTTTATGACACTTTTGTCCAGACACACAGACCAACAGAAACATCCACTATTACAGATCAACTCAATCGTGTAGCAAACCAACTTCTGGAAAGGAAGGAACACATATCATCGTTAAAGTGTAGGTTCACAGAAATAATGTAGATGTACCGCGTGTCGTGTAAATAATGTTTTTTATATATCAATTGTATATTACTAATGTGAGATGTTTTAATTTTGTCAGTATATTTTATATGGCATATTTTATGTGGCATTTCTTACTAATCTCATCCTAGATATAAAATCTATTCTTGCGCGGTGTACAGTATATGGCACTATTTAGTATCATACGAATGCTAGGAACATGCTCTATTTGACGGAAACTAAAAAGACGACGTTACATATAGTGATTTTTATGGATTGAAAAACAGCGACATAGGCACACCAGTTAACTTGCTATACAAATACGCGTAAAACTACAAATTGCGACTCCCAATAACAATCTTGGACATTTCCCCACCGTATGTAAAGCAAGAAGAAAGTATTGTCTAAACGATAACAGTTGCGGAATTTATACATCATTCAAAGAATTTTATTGAGAAACGATTTAGTTTTTGAATAGTTTTGCATTGCGCATGACATTTTTGTTACAATTATCGTGGTAAATTTAAAATTTGCGCGCGTGCAGTCATTGTTCAATCCCATTACTATTTACATTACGCGCGGAATTAATCATGATATCGGCAAAAACTACGTCGGATTTTGAAATTAAAAGTAGGCATTTATTCAACACATTGCTGTCTGCGTATGTGTGTGTGTGCAAATTTTCAGAAACTTCGGTCCAGTAGTTTTGGAGGATTATCTAAACGAACATACATTTATAGCTATTTTGCTATATCCTGTAGCGAGCTAAATAACCATATAGACAGACATGAATTGAAACATCCTCGTCTTCTAATCATCATTTATCAGACTGGGATAAAAAATACAAGAAAAACAAAACTAGATGACGTATTGAAATATGCTAAACATGTAAGTTATTTGAATCTGCAAAACGCAGGCAGTAGGCATAAATTGGAAGGTGGGAAAGGTGTGAGTAGATAAAATGTTATAAGATTATGTCCACACTATTATCAAGCCAAAATATTAAGTATTGCGTTTACAAGTTCATCGGCCACTCGGTACATGATGATGGTGATCTATCAGGCGGTGGAAAAAGAGTATGTATCTCTAACTAATAACAGTGCTTCATATTTTCCTAAAGTGTTTACCTAATAGTTTCAATATTTTAGTTCTTGTTATTGCTTTCTTGCCTGATGAACTTGTTTCCATAATGTCCTTTATCATTAAACAAACTGCACTACATCTTCATTTCTTCAGATTAGGTCAGTCGGCTAGTCACAATGTCGGCCTTTCGAAGGTTTTCGAAACTAAAGACGAAGACCTCGAAGTCCTTCCTCCAAAACCGCCCTCGAGTCTGCCACCTGAGAATCACCACCAACGGCGTAGAGACAATGTGGAGGGTCACGTTGAACATCATCAACGTCGCCTCCAGCGTCATCAGTTGAAAAAGAATTTGGCAATGCGGCAGGTGGTGGATTGGCTTCAAAAGGAGCCTCTAACTCAAAGCCATCGACGTCACCACCACCACCATCATCATCATAACCGGCATAATTCTCAGCTGCAGGAACAACAGACAGATGAACAAAAAAAGTCGCCGTCTTCGCGTCATTGTCAAAAAAACTTGTTATCAGCCAATCATCATCACCTCCCATCTGACGTCGCGTCACCAGATAATTCGCCAGTCATATTCCATGCCACCACGGGTCCCGTCTCGGCACCTGGTTTGGCCGGTCAGACGTCAGAGGCTCCTGTGATTGTACACGAACACCACCGTCATGTACATAAGCATTATCACAAACATCATCACCACCATTATCATCATCAGTCAGTGAAAGCTTAACGACGTTTTTAATTCGTCTTCCATTTGTTCATTGTTTAGACGTTTGTTGTTAATATTATAGGTTGTAGCATTATCATTTTTCTTTAAACTCTAAGCTGCTCGAAATAACCAAATCTAATCCGTTTCTTACAAATTGTGCAATTTTCAATATTACGTATACTACTTATAAGTAGTATCACTATCTGTAAAAGGTAATATTCCTAAAAATCAAAAAATTTTGAAAGATGTGGTAATCTCTTGAAAATCTTTATCTTCTGAACTTTAGCCAGTTGACACAAGAAAACTTTTCTGATGTTATTAGATTATGTTATATGCATTTAGCATTATATAAATTTGTTTGTATTTGTTTTTTATTAAATTGACCCTGAAACGACTTCAATAAAAAAACACTTTTAAAGATTTTCCTAATAGCACTTGTGGCTTTTATATTGTTTGTATGGAGCGTCTATGTATGTTTGAACTTCTCTTATTTAAAACTCAGGAACTTCAAGATAACAACTACTAATGAGAATAATACGAACAACATGTACAGGGTCTAAATGGTGTATTTTATTTTGCATTCATAACCAGATATATCATGGCTTGCCTGCCGCCACTCTATTTTACTACTATCCTATTGGCCTTTCTTCTGTATGGCTGCTTCTCATCTTCCACATACCTATTTGGTATGTTTAAAGAAGGCAATTCTGGATTGTCTGTATTCGTAAATAATTGTTACATATAATATACATATTTTGTTTGTGTATTTCAGTGTACAAGTATATAATGCCTTCGTTTGTGCAAAATACACTCACATCACGATTCCATTTAGATGATTTTTAACTGATGTATATAGGTCATAATGTGTGCTATGTATATTTCTAGTTTAATTGTAAACACGCTGCACAGTTATCTTTATAATATTAATGGATGTATCGCTGTCGTGTACATGAAAATTACATTTAGCCTTTTCTGTGCCGTTGTTCTTTATTTTTCGGCTGCTTTAATGTATCTATAACACCGAATACTGTGAAACGTTTTGCAGAATTCTCTTAGACGGAAGTTACATTCGACTCCTTAGGCATATGGTCAAACGCATAAAACGATAAGCACAAACGAAAAATGAGTTGATACTATATGTTTACGAGTATTTTTGTTTCGTGCTTCTCATCTGTGAATTATATTTGATCTAGACCAACGTTTCTCTCTGGAGCGATTTTTGGGGGCGATAGGCTGAAAGGCGGTGTTGGGAAGATTAGGAACACAAAACCAAAATTATCGATTGCATGCTCCTGCAGTGACTTTTGTTACTCGTAGATTTGCATCAGTATTTATTTAGCAGTCGTTAATTATTAAATTGGTAGCAATCGGACGAAAATCCGACTCTTGCTTAGGTCTCTATAGTTCCGAATTACTTTAATCACAGATAGAACCCAACACGTAGAATCATAAGCGTCCCATATTCCCAGAGTGTTCTCTATTACACGCATGCTCTAGGGTAGACTACATGAATAACGAAGACAGGTGACCAGCTGACATGGTCAATCATGAAGCGTAAACAGCCTGATAAATTTAGCTGCACTATTAAGCTATGCCAAAGCTACAGTGAAAGCATGAAGGAGAACCAATAAACTGGCGAATAGCGAATACCATTCTTTGACTTATTGATTACTTTATTACAAGTATAGTAAATTTAGCTGTCTATCTCTACAGCTTAAATTTATCGACTTACTAATAATGAAGTAAAGTTTTAAAAATAATACAAATTTGAACAAAAATTGATTTATTA
>JAUYWV010147201.1:0-10279 GCA_032274565.1 Nematoplana nigrocapitula | reverse complement strand
TGCACCCCAACTCACTGGGTCATTTATCGATTTTCCCCGAGTGACAATTTAACTAGTCTAAACGTGCTTCAGTTAACAGGGCACACTGGCTTTCTATTCTTTCTTATTCTATGGGCTGGACAAAAAGACAAAGTTGAAACTGCTCAGGACATGCCTGCGAAACTTGGACGAAGGCGGACTAAAAGAAAATCTGTGTCTTTGAGAAGAACACCTGGTACTACAGGAGAATCCATAATTGCAATCCCAACATGGAGACAACATCGCACGAATGAGAGGATTCAAAAAGAGCTGGATTTAAAAAGAAATTGGCTGCCGAGGTATATCAAGAAGGTGAAACTTACTTACTTTTGACACACCAAATGCCACTATGGCCTCGATAAAAGAGTCATTGAGACAAGCATGGCGATAATAGAGGATCAGTGGGAAAAGGAGATTGTTGAGGTATTTGTATCTATAAACTGTACACAACGCAAGCAGAATGTCAGAAGACAGATATAGATTCTGAGATGCCATTAGAGAGGCTATATATATACAGTATATACGCTCTGAATAGAAGAAGAGTGCTGGAGTGACTGACTGATCCATCGCTATTCTCTTCTTCAACAATGTCATAGTTGAACTACCAGATCGTTTCAGTAAGGAACCGAACACATTAGTGTGGCAGCTCACTTTAAAATTCGATGTCGAAAGCACGCGGTCAGACCTTTAGACATGATCAGTATTTCATCTTTGCTAGCATCTTTTAGTGATCACAATATAAGAGCTTTTTACCCATGGGAAGCGCCGAGAGTGAACATTCCTTATCGCGTCTTCGTCGGATTCACATACGGTTTCGCCAAACCATGTCTAATGAACCAATATAGCTGGACAATTTATGCATACTCTTATGCGCCTTTTTTAGCTGGGTTAATTTTGTATCAATAAGACTGACATAACCCAAAGCATTACTCTATGACCCGGAGCTTTATTCGGAAACATCCGCGACGAAAACCTTTATAGCAATAATTTAACTTGTTGATTAGTTATTATATAAAGAAAAAGGAGTATACCCGCAGTGTATTTTGCCTCTTATTGTCAATGTGTTACAGAGTTCTGAAATAATTTTATAATGTATGTAGTATACTCCACCAAACAAGAATTCATTGGAAAGGCCTCAACAGATAACCCAGGATTTGTTTGAGCATCTCTTTGATCCGTAGGTCGACCGACTTGCCGAAGAGTACCATGAGGTGCGCGAATTGTTTTACAGACAGATATTATTATATTACGGAGATTTGGACTTGATAACAACGCGCATCAGACACAGGTTCAAACAAGCGGATTACACGCAATGTTCAAACCACTACTAATATTTTTGTTGTTCCTACGTCATCAAGTAAAACAGGTTAATTTATTATGTGGCGTCCCCCCCCATTCCCTAAGCCTTCAGACAACCATAAAGTGTATACAGTCGGTGTTGGAGTGGAAGAGAGAGGTGGGATAACGACAGAACGCGGATTTCTTGCACCACATCTGCTAATGGGGAAATTTTGTCGTTAATTTGCTAGCAAAAACGCGGTGATCAAAACACAGATGTTTATAGTCAGAAAATATCATTATTTATACAGTAGATATATTTTAATTATTTGTAGACTATTTTAGCAATTATTCATTCCTCTTAGAAGACATTGCGAAACCCCCCGTATTGAGACGACTATAATAACAAAACCAGGATTATCGATCTTTTCATTGCTTCGCTATTCCACTCTTACCGCTTAACTTCATCCGACGCGTGCCGAAACAGCAACTGTGTATATCTAGCAAGCCGTGTCTCTCTTAACTCGATATCGATTAATCAATACGCCCTATCGGCTGGATCAGTTGGCGCTGCTCGCCTTCATTCTGGCTGCAACGAGACAACGCACGAGTGAGTGTCTCGTCGAGTCGGCTAACTAACTACTGTGTGTTGTATAGGCTAGGTTGTGATAAACCGGTTTTTCTGACTTGCTTTTCGACAACTATGGCCACTAGCAGAGATGCGTTTGCAACAGATTTCGACCTCACGACGCCCACAACACCGCGACGAATAAGCGGTTTCTCCATACAGGCCAAGGTGGACATTATACGGTCGATCGAGCAGGGAAAGAGCGTCGGCCAGGTGTCACGCGAGCACGGGCTGTCCCAGAGCACAGTGTCTACGTGGATGAAGAAGAAGGACGCCCTGATGAAAGCGTGTCAGGGCACGGCCTCTCTCTATCGAAAGCGGATGCGGCCGAGCACCTATCCCGAGTTGGACAAGGCCCTCTACACCTGGTATGTGAATTTGAACCGGGCGGACAACACCCAGTCAGAGCCGGCAGCAATCACCGGACCCCAGTTGCACAGGAGGGCCAATGAGATTGCACGAGAGTTGGGCTACAGCCTGGTAGTGAGCAAGGCGTGGATCAATCGGTTCCAAGTTCGCTGCGGTATTCGATCGGGTGGTCGCAAGAAGCAGTTAGGATCCAGCTCCAACGGCGTAAAAACAATGAACCTTCGAAGGCCCCTCCCGCTGGCAAGTTGCACGCAGAACCAGTGGTCAACCTCTTCGGTAGAAAATCATCATTCGACAGGCCCAGTGTGGCTTGAGAACTCTTTGTACGATTCGAGCATCGATATAGAACCGACAGCGGAACCACTATCAGCACCTGGTGTCAAACAGGAACCTGCTGCTGTTGTCCAGACGTCTATGGAGCAACAACTGGAGGCAGCTACGACGAACGACGAATCGGAAGAACCTCGTACTCGACAGGCTCTGAATGTCATTCGTCAACGCTGCAGGCACACCACCGACAGGGAGAAAGCCATGGTGCTGTTCCGGCAGCTCGAGTCCATTATACTAGAGTCCTTTATCGCGAGGAAACGGCAGACGAAAGTAACAGATTATTTTCCCAATCATACAAACAAATAATACTCCATCTTATATATATACCTAGTCATTAATGTGCCTCAGTTAATTCCCACTTTGCATCAAGTTTTATTTTGTTTAAATTTGTATCATTATGATACGATTGCAGCAAAATTGTATTTTAATAAACTGTACATTAGCTGAATGTTCATTTGCAGGTTTCTTTGTTTCATCGATTCGAAAACTAAAACAATAACCAACATTTCTATATATTTACAAGGTCACACTTCCACTCTCAAAAGATGTAAATTTAGCCGGTGTACAGGATAGCTTCAGAAAGTAGTTTTAATACAAAATCATAGTACTGTAGAAGCATTCGATGAATTATCGTCGTGAGAAGGTCATGGTTAGTTTTCTGTATGTTCACTTACTGTATATATCGAAAGTTTTGAGCTTATCAAAAATAATAGATGTAATTTCTAAATACTATATATCTGCGATCTACAAGTTCACGTCAGGTGAGTTTTGCTGACTGTTTTGGGAGACAAATTCGTTGTTACAATCCAAATCGCCACACACGTATGATTGGTGAAAAATTGCGACCGAGGTGGCTCAGTGGGTTTGAGCGGTCGATTGCCGTGGTGAGGTTGGTGTTTTCGAGTCCCAGCTCGGGCTATGTTAGAATTCCCTCGTCCCTTGTTGACAGCAGTGTCAATCGAGTGCTTAGTGACCCGAAATGGTTCGTTCGGTTTGATGCCGGATCATGCAGATGGCGCTGGGAACCGTGAGACGGAAATCATTCTAGCCTTTCATGTACCATCAAATTATTATACATGGTTTCCAGATTATACTACTTCTAGTAGTATGCAAATAAAAAATATAAAACTGTATGAATCAACGACAGTCAGCACTTTATTATCTGACTTATCAGCAAGAGTTTTGAATGAATATATACTAGAGTCAACAGGTCCATATTAAGACAGAGGATGTGTATGTAATTCGATTGAGTGTGCTTTCGTCCAATCAGTAGCTACGATTTTCAGTTGTAAAAATAGCAGCGGAAATTTGGTAACCAGAAAAAACGTTTTGGCTATTTCTGTAAATATTTATTTGCTAAAAATCGGTAAAACAAAACGAGCTTTAATACAACAGTTGCTGTTTTCTGACGTCTATGGCAAACGTAGAAGAATTGATAAACGAAACCTGTATTAATAATTTGGTATTTCCTAAATGATGCAATTGATATCCCCTTTGTTAAAAAGGTCCGTGAGGTTAAATTCTGGGGAGTGACCTTTATCAACAACATCGTCAAGAGATAGATGTAGCACAAGAATGTACGCCCCGAGGATCGTGAAACATCTCGTGTCATCACCCAACCTCATCACCATTTACCAGAGTCATGTCAGATCAATTTTTAGAATACTGCTGCCCACTTTGGTTTGGCCTTGGAATGGGTCTACGTACGAAAGTCAAAAAAGTTCAAAATCGCTTTCATTACCTATTACATGGTAATTGCAACTGCAATGTTTTACCTGATTTGAACGAACGTCGGTACAAACAGTCTATCAGGCTTGTTCTTTCTGCAGAGATGACAAAAGAGCACACACTCAATTACTTGGTCCCGAAACGCTTTGAGCAAAGCAAATGTTTTCAAATTGAATTCACTAAGACAGTTACTGTAGAAGACGAACAACTTGGCACATTAACACCGCTCTTTTTTCAATAGCAATATCAAGCACTTCACCTAATTTCCTTTTATTTCTCAGGTGATTTAGCTGGAACTTGTTGATACTGGTTTATTTTAGTTTGATTCTATACATCTTAATACGTTTTTCTGTTCACGACTTTTATTTGTCTAATGTGTTCGGATTCCCATTTTCTCTAAAATAAACGCTTTATTATTATTATTTAGTTCTAGGATATATGGCTATTCGGCCCTATTGCAGAACAAGCACACCCTATGGTTTTCCACATTTACTATTACTGCCGCTATCCAAGATAGTGTACAAAGTTATTTAAATTTTAATATTAACAAATGCACTATAGTGCCGTATAGCCGTATATCTTACAGACTAAATACGAAATTATTACTACAGGTCAAGGCCGGCGCCAGCAAATTTTAGTGGGGTCGTTTTTCTTAACGGCCCATTTCTTTACTGACATTTCAGTCAAGGGGGCCCCTGCAGCGATTTCTGCGTCAAAGGGCCCACCTGGCACCGATATCTTAGTCATGGGGGCACTTTGCAAATGACCTTTCAGTCAAGGAGGCCCCTGGCAGCGTTCTCGCAGTCAAAGGCGCCCCCTGGCAGCGTTTTTTCAGTCAAGAGAGCCTCTCTGGCAATGCCTTTTCACTCAAGGCCACCGTTTTTGTGGATGCCCAGTGACTTATTTTAGAGGGGCCCTGCTTGAAGGGACCTATATTGTGTTTCTGAAGGGCCCACATTTTAGTCGGAGGGGGGTCGACCGCACCCAACGACGCCCCTGGCGCCGCCCATGCAGGTATGGTTTATCAATTTTTCTGCTTGTGCCAAAGAGGTTAGAAAGAAACAACTGTTGTATTCAATTTATGGCGGAATGATGTTGAAATGAATTATGGTATTTAGGCACATGCTTTTACGTGCCTACCAAATGCCTCGCCTTGTCTGATAATATTAGATTCATGTCATTAGGAATAATTTTCTAATACAACGATAGAACACATTATCGCTTCATTTTCAACAGCGATTCGGCCTTTTGTAAAAACTTAACCTGAAATAAATATTAGCACTTTGCGATTTTTTCCTACCAAACAAACTCTCCCCCACCAAAAAAAAACAATAACAAAAAAACAACAACGAACTTCCATAATTTAGCGCCTGTGGCTACTTTAGTTAATATATTCAAACCTCTTTGCTTAGCTACCGGTGACTTCCAAAAATCAATACCTCTACTGTAGCTAACTTGATTACAAAGTCACCGCTGATTGGTCGATTTTAATTCCGCCGCATAAGAACTGTTTTATCGCGTTGCAGAAGAGTTGTTTACTCTGGAGGTTGCCACTTGCTGCAATGCGCTCTGCTGTTCTCACCGGAGGAGTAATTGGAATGCTCAAATGTGGAAAATCTTTCAGTTTTTTGTTTCACCAGATCTAGAGTAACCGGCACAGTACAGGAGGAGCAAAGCCAACCAGGCGGAAAAGCTCTCTTGCATTAGATTGGATTGGAGGAGGAGCATTGCGGATGTGGTGGACCAGGTTTAATTGTCAGGGCCGTAGTTAGCGGGGGGCAGGGGGGCAACTGCCCCCCCTCTGGAATTTTCTGAATAGGGCCCCTTTATTATATTAGATTTTACAAATGCATATATTTTAAAATTATCCCTACAGTTTTCTCTGGATAACAGGACTACATAAGGCCTTCGTTTCAAATGAATTGGAGGGGGCCAATTATAAAAGAAGAGTACGGGGCCCCTTAAGGAACAGGAATACAGAGGATTTTTCAGGAACAATAACGCAAGGGGGCCCTTTTGTAAACAGGAATATACGGGCCTTTACATGCCTTTTTCTCAAGCCAATGCTTAAGGCTATGAAATTCCTGGCAAAGAGAGAGAGAGGGAGATATTGTTTCGAAGTATAAAAACTGTAGGTGAAATACTTGAATACTTTTTCTTTGTTTTAATAATAAAAGGTTTCATTTTCAGTATTGTTTTCCTATTTTCCGTTCACCGCATTTTTTAAAGGTATTTATATATTATTATATTTAAAGTTTATTTCATAAAATAATTTGATCTTAAAGTTAGTATAAAATAGTTCCCTGCTGTGCCAACGACATCTATGAATCACCCATGTGATCCTGCAGAATACATGGGTCAACTTCTATCATCAAACAATAAACTGCAACTCCTTATATCAAATATCTTACGTCGATGCTTACTTTACTTTACTTTACTTTACTTTACTTTGCTTCGCTTTACTTTACTTTACTTTACTTTACTTTACTTTACTTTAATTTAATTTACTTTATTTTACTTTACTTTACTTTACTTTACTTTACTTTACTTTACTTTGCTTTGCTTTACTTTACTTTGCTTTACTTTACTTTACTTTACTTTACTTTGCTTTGCTTTGGGTTTTTTTCTTTTCTTTGCTTTACTTTACTTTATTTTACTTTACTTTACTTTACTTTACTTACTTGCTGCTGTGCTGTCCGTCCGTCCTTAGACGAGGTTTGGCGACAGACACAGCCCACACCCGCCACAATTTCCTGCAGGTCTTACTGTTTTGCGACAATTTATAGTTTAGTTTTATACGTAATTGTATATAGAAAGAAAATTGGTGTACCAATGTCGCTGTTTTTTTCACGAGATATAAAGTATCTTTCAGCCAGACGACTTCATGTCAAATCGTTTCTTGAATTTTCATCGAATAGAGCGGGCATGTTCTTATAGCTGTCGTAAGATACCAAAATAGTGCCACATAAGCCGCACAAGCCCTGATTTCTATTAGGATGATCTATAATAGTGGATGTTTATGTTTGCTGTGTTTGGGCTTTCATCTCCGGGCTAGACGGAGAAGTTAACCCGGTCATTGGTAGATAGAGTCACCTTCTCTAACCTACTGTACACTCTGGTAACTCTCACTTGGCGCGTCCACGTCGCGGGAGTGGGTGGGTACTGCGGGAGCAGTAGCTAAGTTCAAGTGGGGACCCAGTATCGCGGGGTATATCGCGTCCCCCTGGTCAGGGATACGACCGAAGTCACTGTGCAGCAGCAGTAGTGGATGGGACGGCTGGCAGACGACCTTTTAATGGAAGGCAATGGCTGGTGCTCCTAGGTCCTGGCAAGATGGACCATGCCCTAGTCAGTTGGACCTGCGGTGGAGAAGGCAAGTGGGAAACCACTACACTATTTCCCCAAGATACCCATCATGATTACACGCCAAACAATTGAAATACAATGAAGGTATGGTTTAGGTGAGATAAATGACAGAGGGGAATGACTTCTGGAATTCTGTGCACAGAACGATATTATGATTGGGAACACCATTTTTCAACATCACCCGAGACGCCTCTACACTTGGACAAGCCCAGGGACCGCGTTAGGAACCAAATTGACTACATCATGGAAAAGAAGATATGGAAGTCAGCTCTGTATAGTGTGAAAACATATCCAGGCGCGGACTGTGGCAGTGATCACCAACTTCTGGTGTGCAAAATGAGGTTGAAACTTAATTAGCTACGAAAAATCTTCAGAAAGCTCCAATCCGGTATGACGTAAGCCGTATAACAGATAATTGTTTACAGTGGAGATCAGCAACCGTTTCATGAAGCTTTTAGTATCAGTCGAGGAAGAAGCAACACCAAATAGACTCTTGGTAAAGATGAAGGATGAAGTAATAGAAACAGTAAATGTTCACATCCTGAAGAAGAAAAGATCTAAACACACGTGGCTAACAGTAGGGTGCAAAGGTAGAAGTTGCAAAGGAGAGAAGGAAGGCGAAGATCAGAGGAGACTATTTGGAATGGAGAAGGCTTGCCAAAGAATATAATAAAAAGTCAAAAGAAACCAAGAAGGCTTTTATCGAGGACAAATGCGTGGAAATCGAGAATAGCCGCCCCAACCTGCAATCTAATTAAAGAGGTGACTGGTGAACGCATAGCTCTTATTGATGTGATCAATGACAGCGCAGGAATAACGCTAACAGAATCAGACGACATGAAGGCTAGGTGGGCACAATACTGTGAAGAGCTGTACAAGAAAAGAAACGGGTTAACCCACTATCAGTCAATGGTTTTTGCTATACGCTTAACGGCCAACGTGTAAGATTTTGTGCCAAGGCAATTTGTATATAAAACCTATTTTTAATTAAGTGTCAATTTCAAAAAAGAAAATTACATGAAATATAACACGCATATGAATAATTATTGTTTATGAAAATATGCGCCTGAAGGAGAGCTAGAATATATGTAACTTATCGAAGTAAAGCTTAAATATTAAAAATAGTTTTTTACAGATAGCAAAATTACGTAGTTTTGCTTGCATAGTTTGCCGGAAGAAGTAATTCGTCTAATTCTACGTCATACTAATCACGAGGCTCATGATCTATACTGCAAAACATGCAGGAGCGACCCAGACACACGACTCAATATTCTTATAATGAAATTATTGCGTGTCTTGCGATACTTATACGAAGTGGTAGTGATAGAGATAATTTTAATTCTCTTGATGACAAGTGGACTGACTGCTGTTGATGTCAAGCCGCGGCAGGAAACTGATTCAAATTCTTCCTCCGCGCCATCCGTTTCGATAACTACAGAGCAAGTGCCCAACGCGTTCAAAATGATCGACTCACCCTTCTTGGTGGTACACTTAGAAATCAGAGGCGTGAGATTTCTGTCATTCTGCGACAAAATCGTGAAATGTATACTCCAGTCATTTCATATATGCTCATACAGAAAAATCACTATTGTGTCAAATGCACTCCGTCGCAACCGCCTTGTTCTACTGTTCAGTTCATCTCACGGACAGGGTGTGATTTCCCTTGATGACCAGCCAGCAAATCGTCCCCATATGATTTTAGATTACAATAAGGGGAAAGGGGGTCTCGACTTAAGGATGAAAACGAGGCAGAATTTTCCTAGGTAAGAAAGACTGTTTGTTCGATGGCCACTATTGGTCTTCTTCAATATTATTGATGTTGTATGCAACAACGCATTTATTCAATTGAAACGCGATGGCTACCAGAAATCGAAGAAGGCGTTTATGCGTCCGGTGTCACTCCAAATAGCGACACCTTTTTGCCAAGAGTCGAATTCAAGTCAATCGTGATCTCCCGAAACCCATCGTACAGGCTGCAGAACTGTTTGGTTTCTTGACAGAACCCGTACAGCCTCAGGCCAATTTAAACGTATCAGGTCGCTGTCTAGTGTTTTCAAAAGTATATCTCGTGCCCGTTGTGACAGATGGCATCGATTTCTCTGTCCTGCTCATAGGATAACAAGCAAAACTTGCTTCTGCCCAGACTGCTAAGTTCGACGCCTTCACCTTCTGTTCACTCCTGACTACAGTAATTTTATTATAGTATGTTTATTGTACGTTCATATTTAGAATTATGTTTATACTACACTAGCTGGTACACCCGGCGTTGCCCGAGAGGAAATTACTGTGCTAATGACAGTACGGCATGCGGTGGTGAGAGATGGCTGTCGCACATTTTAGACAGCCGTAGCGCATGACATACCATCGTCTGCCTGCCTGCCGCAAGCGACGCAGGCGAAGAGCGGAGTGAAATCGATGACTCAATGGCCTGCACGGCCTCTAATTGGCTGGCTTGTTAGCTGACGCACTGTCAATAGATTTAACGCTATATTTTAGCCTCCTGACCCCTTGAACCCGACCTCGGAGGTCGACCTCAACCCCCCCCCCCTATGTTATCCGCAT
>JAUYWV010147190.1:0-10279 GCA_032274565.1 Nematoplana nigrocapitula | reverse complement strand
ATGAGAAGAGAGCGTATAGTGGCATCCGCTTCTCGTCAATTCCTCCATCTGTGTACTCAAATCCACATACTCACGATTCTGCTCCGATTATAGTTCCCCAATACATATGTCAAACACAGAGAAAGGCAATTTCTTGTCGTGGTCTTTGCTTAATGAGAGAAGAGTTTTCGCATCACCTACAACAACCCTCTGAACGGCTCAGTGCGAATAGCAGTTAAGTGGGTCACGCGAGCGCTAATATAATGCAAATTGAGGTTTCGAATCAACACTGCCGGCTGGGCAACTGATAAGCAAGTCTGAAGCTTCCCGGATTACGCCGTTTGGTAGACCGTACGAGGAACTGCTCTAATGCTGCCAATTCTTCGCTGACATGCTGGTAATCCCCGCCGAGATCAGACTGTCATGTGGGGAAGCTGGAGGCAATGAGAGGAGTATCGCTTCCCCCCTTGGTCTCATTAACTTCTGGTTTGATATAACGGACAAGTGGTACACAGAAACTGGTTTTTAAACCTCCCCATACACGGAGCATCAATGCTCTTTCGTTCCTATACAGCTCTGCAAACTTGGCCACGAACGAATACAGAAATCAAAGAATATTATCGCAGTTTCTCCAGAAACTTCCGGTGCTCCAATTAACAAGTCAAGCATGAAATTTCACATTCAAAGGGAGGAAAGAGTGTCCATGCTTTTACTTTTATCCGTAATGAATGAAATTCTAACTTTACAAATTCTGGGATACATCATAAGCCAAGGTAGAGTTTTGCTCGTTTTATTGATGTCTTATAATATATTTTGCTCTTAGTTTGGTTAAAGAGTTGCTTTATGTTATGTATATAATACATAATATATAATATACAATCTTTTGCGTACAAACCAGGTACCTATATAACAACCTTACATATACTGTAGTTATATCTACAACCTTGAGTTCCAAATTTGCAAACTATACATATACTGACAAGACTTAATATGCGACGGTGTCACATGTTGATCCCAGTCATCAACTCGCCCGGTCAGTATACTTGGCATAATTTGAAAGACAATCATGCTATTTTATGATGCTTTTTGTCCAGTCACACAGACCAGCCGACACATCCACTATTACAGATCAACACAATCGAGTAGTAAACCGAAGTCTGGAAAGGAAGGAACACAGATCCTCGTTAAAGTATAGGCCCAAAAAAATTAATATAGATGTACAGCGAGTTCCATAAATAATGTTTTTTCTACCAATCGTATATTCCTAATGGGGGAAGTTTTAATTTTGTTATTATATTTTATATAACATATTTTATTTGGCATTTTTTACTAATCTCATCCTAAATTTAAAATCTGGGTTGCGCGGCATATGTGGCCATATTTGGAATCATACGAAAGCTAGAAACATGGACTATTTGACGTAAACTCAAGCAACGACATTACATTGAAGTTGAAGGCCAGCAAAATATTCCAGAAGAAAAGGCCAAGCTGTTAGGTATGACTATTAGAAGTGACTTGAAGTTGCCAGCATATAATTAAGAAGGCTAGTCAACGTATTTATTTTCTCAGAACGATGAAGAGGTAATGAGGTATGGAGCATCTGAAGAAGAAATGACCATTCTATATGCCGCTATGAAACGTTCAATTCTGGAATATGGAGTACCCGTGTGGAACTCATGTTTGATGGACTATCAGACGGATGAACTTGAAAGGATGCAGAAGAGAGCTATAAGTATCATTTGTCCTACCAACACCAACACGTACCAGGAAGCGATGCAGGAAACTAATTTGGAGGAACTGCGCACTAGAAGACATAAGCTGATGTTCAGATTCTTTGAAAGTATATATTCTTCTTTAAGCTGCATGTATCACCTCCTGGATTCTCATGAAAGACTTAACGATTACCAAAATCTGAGAGAGCGTAGACGGACTTTGTTTAGATGCCGTACTAAGAGGTATGCGAATAGTCTTCTTCCTTATTGTGCGAGATTCCATCAATGTTAGCTGGCCTTTTTCCTTTTCTTGTTTGGTGGCACGTCTTGATGGTGTTTTTTGGTTATGTATTTTGTATTATACTATAGCTCTGTTGTTGAATGTATTTTATTGTACTATCAAATCCCGTAATCAGGATTTCAATAATATCGTTTACTCACATGTACAGTAGCTATCTGGCTAAAAATGCACTTTATAGAGTGAAAACCAGCGGCATAGGCACACTATAGTTGACATTCTCCCCAAATGAACATGACAAGAAACTGCGAATTGCGCACTCGCAAAAACAATATTGTCTAAACAATAGAAGTTGCGGAATTTCTATTCATTTAAAACATTTGATTGAGAAACGACATAGTTTTACTAGTTTTGCATTGTACGAGACATTCTCCGTATATACAATTGTCTTGGTAAATTTAAAATTTGCGCGCGCAATCATTGTTTAATTTATTCACACAATTTCATATCTACTGAAAGAGGAAAACATTATCTAAACGACAGCAGTTACGTAACTTTTTTTATTACAAACAGACGGCTCCTCAATCGATTGACCTAGCCTACACCAAGTTGAATACAGAATTTGCACCTCTTTTTTCTATATGTTGATCATATATTATAAGTTTTCCTTTATTTATTAATGATATTTTCAAGCCAGTAGTTTTTAGAATGGTTGTTGTCTCGTTCACTGGGAGGGGAAAGAGGCGATCGAAATAATTATTACGTTGTAGAACCTCCTCGAATACGTAGAGGTCATTCATAGCAATCTAACTAAAGCGAGTATAGGTGATCGATGCGTCTGTTAGAATTCAAGGACTTGTAGTGTCCAAATTTGCTGAACTATGAATTCAACTCTACTGCAAATCGCGGATTCATCGAGAGAATGAAATAGCGCTCATCTCGGCTACATAATCTCCACGCCATAAAACCATTAATTTGCAAATTTGTGTATATTCAGCGATCTTAAACATGTAATTATGTATTCAATTTTATGATTTGCTTAATCGATGTATTGCTGTACTTGTGATGTAAATCGCATTTAACAAAAATCTTCTGCTGAGTAGACATGACCCAATAGCAAATGCTATAGGGGTTGAAACTTTTCGTAGATATTACTGTTCCAAGTGTCTGGTTGTCTGTCCTTCATAACATTTCTCAATCATTCATACTGTTTCATCTGTTCACTTATCTGTTTGATTAACCAGGTTTTAATAACGCAACGCTCTACTGGCATCTCGATACAATTTTAATACCACTTAAATATTAATTATACAATTTATGTAATCCTTCTGTTGCATTTTAGATGATATCGTAGAGGAACCTCTGATCATGAATAAGAATGAGATAATTGACGCTGTCGTTAACGGAACAGCTATTTTACCCTGCCGACTGAGAAATAATCAAAGTAAAACAATGGATCTCGACAAAAAGGTCAGATAACAGTTAAATGTTTCATATTATTGCATACCTGCGTCATGAATTTAAAGTTTCAATAAATTTGTGTAATTTTCTAGTGTAGAGTATGTGTGTTCGAAAACTTGCACTGTTATATCTTTGGTTTAAAATGTAGTCGTTTTAATCAACTAAGAAGAATTTGAACAAATTTGTACGAATTCCAACTGTGCACTACTTTATTGACTGTATTCTGTAATAATTGCTGGTTTGTTGAAGTGTATTGAAGATTGGGATTGAATTTTAACTCCTTTTGAATTTTGGTCGCTTATTTGAGCTATGGTCTGCTGATATGCGCAAAGTTGCAGATTTTGGTTGGGAAACATAGTCTCTGCGCATAATGACCTGATTCATTTATTCCACACTAGGTCATTTACGGAATAATGTTGTGCCTGCTCTGCTAAAATATCCCAGAGACAAGAGGAAAAGGGAGGCTGATCACAGTTCTATTCGAATGAGGGACTTTTTACCAGTTCGTTTCCATGCATCGACTATAAGACGTTGTACAAGGACGTTCAGAAATATCAGAACAATCAACAACATTTTGTTCAGTTTAGTAATAGACCTATTATTTATAGAAGTGGAATTACCATTTATTAAACTTATAACATCGACATGATATGAATTCTTTATTAATGCCAGTTTTTATGGTTAACATTGAAATTTATTTAAAACATTATTTCTCCTAATATGCAGGGTGTCCCAGAATTACCTCCCAACCTATTCTAACAAGAACAGAGAACAAATATGTGTTAACAACGATTTCTAATGAACAACAGAACAAGGATTATCAAATAGTATAGAGTATAGTGAAACAGGAATTTATTTAAAGTCCTTCAAAGTGTAAGCCATCCTTCTGAATGCACTTTTCACAGCGTCCCCGAAAATTAGTAAATGACTTGTCAAACATTTGTCGTGGAATTTCTTCCAAACGCCTTCGAATCCGTGCCTCCAAATCATCCACATTTCTTTCTATAACGTAAATCACGTAAATAACCCCACAATAAGTAGTCACACGGGTTTAGATCCGGTGATCTAGGGAAATTCACACAGACTTCCTCTTTTACCAATCCATCTGTGCTGCATCCAGAAGTTCTTCTGTTATAATGAATGTTGGTTTCACAAGCATATTTGGTGACCACCAAATGCGAAACTGTATACAACTTCTGTACATTGGTTGTAAAAGAGATTTCTTCTTGATAATCAAACTTGATGCCAATAGATATTTAAAGTGTCGGCTAAACGTTTATTTCGGATCGGTATATGCATGTTGGGAGCAAATTCTGAAACACCCGGTAGGTAAGAAGGTATAATTTACGTATATCTATACATTTTACAGCAGTTTTGACATTGTTGATTTTCTAATAGTTACTAGGCCAAAACTAAAATTTGAAATTAGACATGCATTTCGGCTATTGATGTATACATGCTAGAAAGAATGTGTATCTCTTTTTGTCTCTTTTTTATCTCAATTTTGATGGTTTAAATGTTTTTCATAAGTTCTGGAACTTTTCGGGCGTTTTTTGGCCGTTTTGAGTTTACTGTGTGCTCAGATTTTTTACGACTTCATTATGACATGGGATATTATAGTTCGAAAACGGTCACTTAGGTTGAAGAAAAGATTAAACTGTATTGAGCAGACAGTCAATATTACAATTGGCACCATGCAGACATACCTGTCGAACATCCTATCGCGTCTTCATCCCGGTGGTGGCGTTTGGAAGTGGTCTACCATCATCTTTCGTGGTAAATTGCAGTTACATTATATATCAACACCCGTATGAAAGCTCGCGTTTACGCGTATAGATTTACCTGCCAGTGGTTTCAAATTACCTGGCTCTTTATGTCTATATGCTCTAAAAGATAATAACGTTCCAATTAAAAATGGCCGAGTGATAAAAGCATTTTCGTGATGCCAACAATAACAGTGCTCCTCAATCAATCCAGATAAAATTCCAATTTCAGGGTGTTTGGCGTATTGAGCGTATTGAGTTCCACCTCAATTGATAAGGTGCTTTGATTCCATTTTTATGACTTTAGTAGTAATAATGTGCCTTTGAATTCTTACAAATCTGTTCAAATCCTTATTTGCTGATTCAAATAATGTTGCCATGGATTCCAACGTCATTCACCCACGTGATAGTTTGAACTTTCAACACCAACACTACAAAATATACGGAAAATGAAAAGTTGTATGTCCTTCATTCTTTGTTCACGGCACCGTGTTTTATTTTTCTATTTTCAAACAGAAATGTACGAGTTGATAAGATGTTTAATTCTTCTATCTCGCCATTGTAAATTATAATTCGTCGCAGGCCTATTCTCATTGCCCCTATCGAAGTATTCATATTTTTGTAATACTATAGGCCTGATGTTTTAATCAATCTTTTGCCAAGGCAAAAATCAATTTATTAACTTGAATGATGCATTATTCAAAAACATACCCATTCCTAAATGAGTAATTTGAATCTCTTTCATTTCCTTTCGGTCGCCCTTTTAATCTGAATATGTTTAACAAATTTGCAGTCTCGTTCTTCAGAATGTTCAGAGGGGAATTGAACATTTTCAAATGTTAATCCTTTTCGCCTAGATGATGTGACCTTTGAATAGAAACCGAATTTTTAAGCAAACTAATTTGGTAACATATTTTCATCTTGAGCAGAAGCAAAAAGTTGTAGTTTTCGAGCCATTTTTCTGTTTTATTTTCGCGTCTGATTTATTTTATCTGTTCGTTTTCTTCACTGAAATTGATGACAAAAGGTTTTCACTCATTCTATTTCAATAAGCAAACGGTCTTAATTATTAACTATTTATTATTAACTGGCGTTGCCCAGGGGGAAATGAACGCTTCTTGGCTGATAATTAATTTCGCAAATGAATCTGCTTTTGGCACACAACCAGCGTTGTACGGGTGGAAAACAATGATGCATCAAAGTACTACTCCCTACCATCAATTAACATAACAACAAACAAAGAAAATTAACAAAAAACATAACCAATGCATACTACAGCTACCATATTACATTTCGCCATTCTGTAATAGCATTTTTACAAATTTATGCTGCAACTATACTGTACTATATACGTAGATCATACATATTTATTTTTTTATTAATCAATTTATAATAGAACGAAAACCATTATAGAAAACCAGGTGAAAACATCCGCTGGAACCTGTTGATTCCAAATCTGCCCTCAGTTTTTCTCTGGAATCAACCGTTCAAAATTGATGCACACACACACACACATACAGAGAGAGAGAGAGAGAGGGAGAGAGAAGAGAAGGAAGAGAAGAGCATAGAGAGATATATATATAGAGAAGAGAGAGAGGAGAAGAGAAGATAGAGAGAGAAGAGAAGAGGGGGAGGGGGGGGGGTGTTTCTTATAGAAACTAAAAATCCGCACGCACTGATAAGACGTTTTATATTGAAAAATATAGTGGTCAATCGATTTCGCCGTAGCTTCGTCAGGACCCACTGAGAAGAGAGAGAGGAGAAGAGAAGAGAGAGAGAGAGAGAGTGTGAGAGAGGGAGGGAGAGAAGAGAGAGAGACAGAGAGAAGAGAAGAGAAGAGAAGAGAGAGAGAGAGAGATAGAGAAGAGAGAGAGAGAGTGAACTCTACTTTATATATACTGTATATACTTTAGATAGATTGGCAATAGAGATAAAATATGAGCAATGGGAGAATGTGGTTACTTCTCCACTGACTGAAGACTCTTATTTGAATCAAGCCGCTGGTTTTGATAAATACTTGCAAAGAAATTGTATTGACAATGTACCTCGCCGACAAACGGACGTAGACTTCCATCAAGCATGCTGGTACAATTCCAGCAAACCAATCCCTTTTTATTAATTAGAACTGCGGCTATGCTGGATTCTTACAATCATAGCCCATATGATCACCGCGCAATGATAACGAATACATATCGATCGATTAAGAGTCATTTAACGATATGCTTCAGACGTAATCTAGGTCGATATCGATTTTGTATGTTTTTAATATTTGGATATTATCAGAGCAGAAAAGGCGTACAGTTTCGTCATTATAATGACACTCTTGACTTTTTTCTCAGGGAGAATTAAAAAACATATATGCATAGCCATACTCGTGTGTTAGAATTGTCCTGTGACACACTTTCACCAATCTTTAGAGAGTTTGTTATAGCATTTGAGCATTTTACTGCAGTACCCAAAGTAATTTTAATATGTAGACCAGACTTTTGGCTATTAATATAAATAATTTACTGAGATTTACTTATGCTCTAATGCTTTAAAAAGCTGTTAAAAGATTGTTGAAAATGTGTTCACTCCTTATACGATATTATTATTATATAAATGAACCAGCGATACTATCAAAGTGTTTGAGGAAAATATACTGTACCTTCCGCAAAAGTTTCTAACTTTGATTCCTTCAAAATGGTCAGTTTTGGAAGATGCATGGAGAATGGACATCTGAAATGGTATTTGACACTTTTTCGATTTCTTAACAAAAGTTTGATTAAGTAATTTTGTGATGAACGTTCATTTCTATCCTATAACTTCTTTTATTAAGGGTAAATAATCGTCATGTTGGCTAAACCACCTTCTAGAAGCGTAGATGACCGTCCTGATATTCTATAGTAGTCCTTGGTTTCTCTATTAAATCGATGTTGAAGTGGTTATATAATTCGCGTATTATTTATATACAGTATATCGGAATACTCCGAGAGTGAAACATATTTTTCAATTTGTGAGGATGTTTATATAAAACCAATATATTTATTTATAACACGTTGGTGTAAAATCAATTTCTGTCCACGTTACAATTGATATATGAATGTAAACGAATCCACTTGACTGGTTATTAAATAATCACACCATCCGGTTCACCCAAAGCAACGTCTGCCACACTTTGTTAATCATGTGCAAATCGGGTGAGCTGGAAATAGTGCAGCGAAATAGTCAAATTCAATTGATAGTAATTGTGTTCATCAAACCAAAAAATGGATTTAGAGAAGGCAGATATTTGCAGCACTGTATTTCCATTAGCTTTTCCGTGGCGAGGATAGCCCTCAGCCGATTGAGGTCATAGACGGACGAAACGCGCAAGGAGAACTAGCCAGTACTTTCCCTCCATAGCTGTCCACGATGAATCTGGGCTTGGAATTGCTATTAATTTGAACTAAATTAGATATACGGAAGCAATTGCTTCCTCCCTGAAATCGGGTGAGCAAGAAAAAAGGACTGACTAGTTCTTCCCTTAGATTTCTGAGAATTTTATAAACTATAACACTGCTTCAGTCAGAACTCTCAGATACCCGAAGTAACTTCATTTTTCGGCTCTTATTAAATGCTGCCCTTCCCCAGTACCATCCCAGTTTACCGAAGTGTTTGATTGACAGATACCCAGTCAGATCGCGTATTGGACCCAGTCCCGGGGTTGAGGAAGGGATAAATTGGACAGATCGCTATACTGTATACCTGGGGATTCGATTCTCCCTAGCATATTCATTTCATAGACACTAGGGAGATCGCTCAATAGATTTTTATTGATCAATATTCCACTATAGAATGTCTAGATTTCGGTGATTGTATCCAATTTTTAATCAATGAGTTTATGTGCATTAAATAAGTGATTATTCTGGGTGTCCCAAAAAAGTGTCCTAAACTAATTGTTTATATCTCCGGAAATACTGCATTGATTCGGATAAAGTTTATATCATTTGAGAGAGAATTTCTGTAAGTTTTACTAAGTAAACTAATGAAGATCGTATTCTATGCACAAAATAGGAGACAAACAGGTTTCATTAAAAATGATTTAATTAAAAAGTTTAATCAACGGTACAGCAAAATAATAAATTATTTATGACAAATGCCAAGCTAAGATCCATCCCAACTAAGACACAGATCAAGGCGTCTCTAAAATGAGTTCACTGCTTCCTGTACCGTGTTCATGCCATTGGCTCTGATCAATTCAAATTCTTCAACGATGCGATCACACAAGTTCTCAATGCTGGTGACAGGTCCAAGTTCTTTCCGAAACACCCGGTTTTTAAGGTATCCTTATAGGAAGAAATCACAGGGGGTCAAATCCGGATAACGTGGTGGCCACTCCACCTTAAAATAGCGACCGACAATTCGACCACCAAACAAGTTTTTGAGGACTTCACGAGTGAGTAGAGCCGTGTGAGAGGGAGCACCATCTTGCATGAACCAGGCTTTGTCAATAACTTCTTTGGGTAACTGTTGCGAATAATCAGGATAAAAGAATTTCTTAAAAATAGTCCAATAGGCTTCACCCGTAACAGTACCCGGAAAGAAATACGGTCCAAACAACCATTTACTCGACATGACTGCCCAAACTGTCACTTTCTTAGCATTTTGCCAACGCACGGTGTGATGATTACGGGGTGCAATTACATCCCAAATACGACAGTTCCATCGGTTCACAACGCCGTCTGTGTGAAATGTTGCTTCACCAGAGAAGAAGAAGGGGCTTAAATCTTGAGTAAGTGTTTCCTGAAACACACGAACAGTTTCACAACGGAACCACTTGTCTTGTTGCGATAAACCCTGGACAAGAAGTAAACGATATGGGTAAAGTTTTAGATCTTTTCTTAAGATTCGATGGACACTGGACTTGGCTAAATCCAGCGAAATGGTACATTGACGGATGGATTTTCCACAATCTGCAACGTTGAGTTCCTTCATGTGTCCTAAAACACGAATATTGATTGTTATGCTCATTTATTGCTGATTTTGGTCGCCCGCTATTTCCTTTATTTGTTTTTTTTAAACTGAACCCTTTTCAAAGAGTCTGCGAACAATACGTCGGACGTCTTTCGAATGAGCATTGGGACAGTGTACGTTGTTGTTAAGCT
>JAUYWV010147179.1:0-10279 GCA_032274565.1 Nematoplana nigrocapitula | reverse complement strand
CTTTTATTTAAAAAACGCCAGTAAAAACAAACGAGCGCGGGCCGAATCGCCCCCCCCCCCGGGTATGATAGGGTTAACGTGCTGATGAACTTTATATTGTACTCTTGAAACTATAGACAGACAGATACGGTAGGGCAGAAAAGAACACTTCTCAATTTTTGAGTAATTATAACCGTCTTACCTGTTTCTTTCTTACTTCTGTAGAAGTGTTACCGTTGTTTCATTTATTTTTTGTCTTTATATAAGAGTTTTGGAGAAAACGCCTATAGTTAGCGCAAATTATGTGTCTCATGTGCAAAAATTGTATTTATAATGTACAGTATGTATGTGTTTGACGTTGAAGTACTGTCCACTTCAGTTGACAAAATAAAATAAAACCACAGTGTAAAAGATTTATTGTAAAAAAAGTGTAATTAAAACACGAGCTTCGAGCGACTGCTGCGCTCATATAACTATCTTCATTTCTTTTCTTCCCATAACCTCAGTGCCAAAATTCATGTTGACCAAGGTCTATATCTTCGGGCTTTTCGTATTCGGAGTCCTCGCTGTCTTGATAGTGAAATTCGTTTCATAAGGGACTCATTTTTAAACTTGCCTATCCCAAACCGACATTAAATATTGCGCTTATCCGTGCTAGAAATGCTTTTTACCGCCCTAGGAATAGACCGGCCTCTTCTAGCTACTATTGTTAAGCCTATTATCGTTCCCCTTTCTTCTGCGTTAGATACTGAGGCTAATCATCGTCTTTCTAAGTTTCATAGGTCTAGAATTATTTTTCAATACCCAAATAAAATAAAATCTAACCTTATAAAAAACTCTACGACTACCTCGAATGCTGGTGTTTACAAAATTCCATGTAAGAACTGTGAGAAAGTGTATATTGGGGAAACTGGTAGGAATTTAGATTGCCGTATTAAAGAACATAAACGGGCCATTTCCATTTTTAATACCAGTAATGCTTTAGCTTCTCACGTTTTTAATTCCGGACACTGTATCGATTTTACTTCCGCTTCTTTGTTTTATAAATGTCCTGATTTGGCTCTGAGACGCATCTATGAAGCGGCTTTTATCAAAGTGAACTCTAGTAAGGTTTTAAACTTGAGTGAAGGTTTTTACCATCTTGATCGCTGTCTGGCGGGTTTTATCAACAATTGTGTTCACCACCGTATCTGAGAATTTTTACTCTTCGATTTCTGTTCTAATCTTCTTTTCTATTTATCTATTTCTGCTGTCTCTCCACTGTCTCTTTTTCCTCACATGATTACGAGCGCAGCAGTTGCTCGAAAGCTCTCGTGTTTTAAATACAATTTTTACAATAAATCTATTACACTGTGGTTATACTTTATTTTTTATTTTAGCAGTATCAGCACTCCATGTGACTACAGCGAGAGGGAGTTGTCAATCACTGTGTCACAGGGGCGCACGCAACCCCACAAACTCAAACCATCCTATGAAAATATTTCAATCTATAAATGAATCCAACATTGGAATGTGATAACAATTATAGCTTCCCAACATTTATAATAATTGCCCGTGTCTGTCCTTCTCTGTTTTCCCTATTTCCTCCTAGACCATCCAATGGCGGGGCAGTTCATGCACTATATGAATTTGTATTTTGATTCGTACGAGTGCCACAGGTTCCGCTTGAAGAGTTCGGTTTAGAGCGTTTCCCATTATTGATTGATTTGTTGCAACACATTTCTGATTCGATCGAAATTTGCCACATTTGTAAATAACTTATCTTAAAACAGACTGCAGCAAAATTTCCAGAACAATCTATCAATAATGAAGATAAAAAATCTGATCTTTGCGCACTGGCCGTCACCAATCGGACGCTGCACGAATGTCTCAAGCCCAAATGCTGCGGGAGTCAGAAGTTCCGCTTTTAGGGTCTTTTTAGACACTTCTCAAGACTACCAACTCTTTACGTATACGATCTGTAATGCTTCCAGAAGAAATGGTGAGCTATATATAATACAGCTATATATCAGTTAAATTTAATAAATAATAATTCATGAACCAATAAATCCTAGAGGCTTTGAGAAATCTTTCAATCACAGAAGGCGTTCGGGTTGTCTCTCATTCAGAGATGACATAATAACTTTGCATAGTAGAATAAGTTGGATAGAAGATGTGGAATAACATACTGTACGATGTGCTCCTTCTGAACTAGCACCCTTTACCAACTGTTATGCTTTTATCAAAGAGGTATAAAAAATAACAACTCTTGTTGTATTTAAAACTCGTTCGCATCTACCGATTTTATTTATATTAGCAAATAAATTTGCCGAAAATAACACACACGTATAGTCAATTTCAGCTATATTTAAAACTGAATATCGTCGCTCTTGATTTGCCGAAAGGGCAATCCATCCAAATGACACGTAAATCCTATCTTTGGCTGATGTCCTGTCTATTCTAGATGAACTATTCAAACCACTCTGTTTGTGACACAGTAAGGAGCACGGGAATATCCAAACAGGTGTCCTCAGAAAACTCCTCGAATGAGGCTAGCTAAGTGGCTGGCTGGTCGGCGGCATATGAACACCTGATTGTGTCAACTTACAACACTAATAGGCGTCCGAGTTCAAGTGCTCCAAACACTTCTACTTGGCTGATGCCATTCCGGTGAGTCATCAGCTATAAGTGAGATCAGGTGCATCTGCATTTAGAGTTCAGAAAGAACACGCTCACATGCACAAGGTAACCTCCACAACAGCAGTACCAGAATACACAACAATGACAGCGTCCAACATTGGATCTCTTCGATAGGTCTATAGGGAAAATAAAAAGGACAACCAAACATGTACTGGCAACCTGCAGAGTCTAACCCTCACCTTCTCTTTGGGGACAATTGTGTAACCTCCAGTGCATCTACGCACACGGTGTCCTGGGGACCACCCTGAGTGGTGGTGCGAATACACGAGACTTCGGGACATCTTGGTTAGACTTGGGCATGTGTGGTGTTCTGTTTAAATTATGACCACCCATAATGCTGTAGAAAGTTTGTGTATTGCTTGGGTGAGGGCTGGTGTCCATCTCTGTTGCATATTAACCACACAGCCTCATCTGGGTGATATTAAACGGTTTAGCACCCCTTTAGAGACACTTTGTATGCCCTCTCGAAAGAATGCATGTTGGTGGACTCGTATCTGAGGGAGCTCCGGCTCCCCTGACAGGACCCGGCTAACAACATTTCAGCAGCAGAATAATAAGCAGCCTAATAGTACTGTAGTCATTCGATTTTCATGTATGGTAAAAACAGCGAATCCAATCACCTGCAATGTGTAGCGTTCGCCATCGACAACCATGTCTTTGTTCAGGAATTCCACCCCGATCGTATGGTAGCTGTTGTCATCGTACTTGTTGTTGACAAAGCGATGCATTACGCAGGACTTGCCCACACCGCCATTCCCCAGCAGGATCACTTTGAGGAGTCGTGAACTGCTCATCTTTCCCTAGAGAATAAAATTCCGAGATCCATTCTACAGTAGATACATATATACGAATAACAGAATTAGGAAAATGAGGCTCATGGGAAATCCCCTCTACTCGGAAACCCATTACCTTGTGGGGAAGTGATTTAGAAACCCTTACTATTTATAATCAATAAAACAACTTTAAAAAGGTGAATGCCACATATTCCCTTTATCAATGCATCAGAGGATGTGATCCTCAATTTATCACTTTTTCTCATCAATTCCCAACTCCATCTAAAGCCAGACCAGCAAAAGTTAGAGTTTTAGTGGCATTGTGCCCTTGTCCCTTGCAAGGTTATCGAGACTGTGTTCTTTCCTCAATATGATGCCAATGGCCCATATCTGTCAATGCACATTGCTATGGAAATTAAAGTCTATTAGTGAAAATTCCAGTTGTTTTAAGGGAAGTCTAATGCAATAAAGCAGGTATGATGTTTAGGTATTATTTGATTAAAAGCGTTTTGAAATTTTAAAGGTTTATTGTCATAAATGGTATAAAAAAAATTTTTTTAACTTTTAATCTAGTTAATAATCAAAGCTAGCTTTGTAAATTTGGTATTTGCTTTTATAATTATATAATTCAATAGATATTAAAAATAAAATCACTTTAACAATTGTTTAAAGTTTTTCATTATAATATATATATTAATAATATGAACTATATAAAAAATGATAAGGAAAAATATAGAATACAAAAAATATAATAAATAGGTAATTAGAATTGTTAGTTGTCTTTGATTTATAATTGTGAATAAATTATATGTATTTTTTCTTTCTATGGAGTGCTCTGCTTTTGTCAAGCAGGTTCATATTTATGGCATCCATTTTCTCAACTTTTTTCGATTTTCTGCTTTATTCTTTCCATTTTTCAAAAGAATCTGTATTAAATTCTGCTAGTAACATGCCTTTTCTTGGCCTTCCTCGTCCACGTTTTCCACGAAATAGTCCTTCCATAATCGTTTTCATTAAGTTATCTTTTCTTAAGATGTGGCCTATCTGGTTCTCCTTCCGTCTCAATATAGTCTGAAGTAAATTACATCTTTTGTTTATCTCTTCTAATACTTCTTCATTGGTTTCCGATCCTGCCATGATATTCTCAGCATTCGTCACCATATCCCCATTCTCCATATTATTGATTTGACAATTTTTTTCTTAGTTTCAATGTTCAACCCTTTGGTGAGCAATTATTTTCATTTAGTAAAGGCTTGCTTAGCCATGGCAATTCTTGTTCTTATTTTCTCATGGTATCTACCATACAATGTGATAATTGCACATAAGTATTTGATGTTTTTCACTTTGTTCTATTTCTATATTTTCAAATTTTATATTCATATTATCATTTCCAATTTTAAGATTGACATTATTTTTGTTTTCTTTATAATTATTTCCATATATATTATGTAGCTGTGCTATTCAGGTTGTCGATTGTCTAATAGTATTTGTAGTCCCTTTTAAGTATTTAAGTCAATGATTGAACATCTGCAAATTCATTCTTCTATATAATCCAGCGCTTCAATAATCATTCTTTCTATAGATATTGAATTTTAAGGCAATAACTGAACTGAACAGTGGGAAGAGAAGACATACTTGTTACATTTCTTGTCTAGTCTCTGCTGGTTCTAATTCTTTATTTTCTATTAACTTTTAATATTAAAAAACATATTTTCAATAAATTTTATTATGTAATAGTGCTAGGTGCCATTTTCTATACCTTCTCTATTTATAACACATCTATTCCTTAAAATCTTAAAATCAATTTTTATTTATAAATATTTAATGAAAATTATTTGATATAATAAAAGTTATATTTTTTAATAAGATTTTGTATGAAAGGATATATAAATATCATTAATTATAATCTTAAGGTCATATTATTGGCAGCATTGTTTTATATAGTTATATATAATATATTAATTATTTTATAAAATATATTAAATTAGATTATTATTTATATATAATGTTTTTAAATACTTCATTTTCTTTTAATTGTTTTTTTATTTGTATTATTTACAAAAATATTGGAGCTATATGGATAATATTTATAACATATCTTTTTAAAATATTGTCAACTGTTTTGGAAATTTTAATTTTTATTTGTTATATTTTTTAATTTTTATTTAAGCTTTTATAGCTGCTGTATGCATTTTTTAGGTAATGTTAAGTTATATTTTTTCTATTTAATTTTTTTGATTATGTTTACTGTGTAATATGTTTTTACCTTTGGAATAGAATTATATTTGAAAGAATATACTTTTGGTAGAAAATTATTATGAATTTCATTATATTTATATAAATTAGCCAAAAGTATAATTATATCTATTTATTAATGAACGTTTGATATAAAATTAAAATTGATAAATTTAATAATTTTCTATTAAGGTCAAGGATATAAATTTTTATAGTATTGCTATAAATATTAATATATCAAGACAAGATTTGAAAAAAAATATTTTAAGTAAGAGATTTTAAATCAGCTATCCTTTTTGAGATTTTCTTATGCTAGCTAATGGACCAACTACTTTATAATTTATCAAAATGGATTCTTTTTATTGCTTAATAAATAATAATCTAAAATAGATTAATTTATTTAAATAATAAAAAATATATGAAGTAATACTAAATTGTAAATATATTTATGTACATAAAAATAATTTTAAAATTAGTTATTATAAAATATATATATTATATATAAATATTCTAAGCCTAAGGCTAAGGTCTACAAAATTTTAAAGAATTATGTTAACAAAAAATATTCAGAATTGTTACTATTAATATTAATTTGTCATAGTTCTTGTTAATAAGTGACAGTGTGTCAATATTAGGAAAAATATTAGAATTAGTATTAAGATAAAAATATAATATAAGAAATAATAATATGGCATCATTGTATGGCAGTATGTAAGTGCATATTTATGCCAATATTTGCCCTTTGTACCAACTTGTTGTACAATAAATCAATAATAATAAATAATCATAGACAAGAGGCAGCCCTTTTGGAATAAAGTACTATTGCGAAAGGACATGCCCTCTGAAATATTTTTTGCTGTGAATTTCATAGTATGAATTAGACAAAAATATGTAATTATTAACCAAACAGGCTGATTTATAGTTAAAATCAATAAATTTCAATATTTCACAGCAATGATTTCCAAAATTTCACAACATTGCAAAAAATATATCCATGAGGCATGACTAAAATAAATTTATTCCAGAACCAGAAGGGATAGGCAGTAATGATTAAAGCTAAGAATAATGATCACTATTTAGATGGTTTAGTTCAAAATATTTAACATCCAATAATGACATTTTTTAGTGTTTTTTAATATCTTTAAACTGATAAATATAATGACTATTTTTTGTATAATGATATTGAAGTTGTTTTCACGTGGTCATAGGCAAACTCAAGGGTATTCAATTCCAAGGAATTACTAAATTTTTGTTCTTAACTTAACTCAAAACTAAATGGAGTAGTGAAAACCCTGGAATACACTATTGTCAATTTGTCATTGATGTAAAAATGTTAAATCATTATACACTCCATTACAATCTCCTGTTTTTATAGATTAAAATTAATAAACAAAATATTAATGAGATAAATTAAAATCTGTGTTAACTAACTTCTAAAGTCAAGTAAAGAAAGTCTCAATCGACTGAATCGAAATCCTCTCAATTCTCATCTCTGACATGACTCATCGAATCATGTATTTAAATTAAATAGCAATATTGTAAAAGTCTACATCAGACCAATCTGATATCAAAATAGAACATATATAAACCGAAAAACTAAGACGAAATACATAATTTATACAGAACTCCAATGTAACTGACACTGTTCGAAGAAAATCAGATGAGAGTTTGCCGAAAATCAGTTATTCCGCTATTTCTGATAATATTTAAAACACAAATATTAAAAGAAATGTATTTTTGTTATCGGAGGTAACATATAAAAGGGGCCATTCACAAATAACGTTACGCAGGAGGGGGTGGGGTATTTCCTTCTGCGTAACGCCGCGTAACGAGGGGGTGGGGGTATAGGCGGTTGCGTTTCGTTACGCTAATATATTTTTTCAAAAAACTGAGTAGTTCATTGATTAAGTTTGAAAAATCATTAGATTTTGAATTCCATACTTTAAGTATTATTTTTCCAACATGATCCAACATCAAACATCATCCATATTAATGATTTTTGAAGCACCCTGTATGTGTGTGCTAAGATTGATGTTGTTTTGTACTTTACCTGTGTTAGCAGTGAACTTAGAATAGTACTACTTGTTTCTGTGCTTCATCAATAACTGTATTACAGATACATTTTTGTGGTTTTTGCCCATCATTAAGTAGACAATTTTGTTATTGGCTATATTGGTTTATCTGTAGGATCTCTATATTTTGTACGTATTTGTTACCAAAATGGTTTACACTTTATCAAGTGAATTATTAATATTCTTATAAGTACTGCCAATTGTGTTTGACCTAATATAGTTATTGAGGTTTTCTACTTAATATATGTTAAAAGAAAAATGACGAATCGGTATGTTTTCGATAATTTTAAATGAAATGCACCAATTTCCACAAACAATTATTTCTTGGTTGTAACGGTTAAAATTTATTATATTTTTCCTTACATACTGGTTTCTGCCCTTGAGTAACGTTATTTGTGAATGGTCCCCTACCTCTGCGACCGACCCTGCGAGAAGTCCGCCGTCTCCACCTCTACCTCCTCCCAAACGCCTTCAAACAGAACCTCCTAGGAGAGTCATCTTGGGAATCTTTTTGGACGGAGAGGACGGCGCATCGGCCGTCACAAAAAACCTATTGTGCTCCTCGAACGCGCATAGGGTCTCAGTTGCAGGCTTTAGGCACAACCGGAGGAAAAGCAGTAGTGACACGATCTGTTCAGGACCGTATCCTGTATGCTGTATGTTAGTGTTGAATCGGCCATTGTGTAAAGAGAGAGAGACACATAGAGAGAAAATTAAAATGCTGACTATTGTCTGTTTAAAATAAAAATTGAAATCAAGGGGGCCGGCATTTTGAAAACAAGGGGTCATCATTTTAACATTACTAAGCAATTTTCTAGAACATTCTTCGTTCAGAAATATAGCACGAAACTATCAAATTACCATACAACACGAACCAATAGACGCCGCCATTTTGAAATCAAGATGACCGCCATTTAACTTGCAACATGGACGCCGCCAATTTGAAATCTAGAGGGTTGTCATTTTAGTACTGTACTAACGCTCTTTTTAATCAGAAATAAACTGAACAGTATGCCGAGGGCGAGAGAGCATAGGTTTTAACATACACAAAATGATTTGGAATTTACGTTATTCGCTAAGAAAAAAACTCTACAGAATGCATATAGACTTTAAGCAGGTATAAAATAAATGCAACTTACAATATTATTCCGTAGAAGAGATAGAGAGCGAAACCACGTCTGTTCAATGCAAAATCAAGTGAGCGAGTGTCGCTTCAATTCTGCGTGCGTATATTTTAAGTCAGCATTGGGGGAGAGAGACTTCTTTGTTCAGCAATGGGGGGTTAGTTCTTTGTTCAGCATTGGGGTAGAGAGTAGGATGTCCCATACACGCGTCAGAGCGAGGGCAAGAATCTATTTTCTATTTTTAGCGGAGTCAGAAGCGAAGGGATGAGGTCTAAGGAAAACTTTGCATCCGCTCAACCGAACTGCATAAATCCAAAGTTATTCGATTCGTCTCTCCATTGCCTATCCGTCGATACAACTTTCGAGTGCATATAAGTAGTATAAAGTATTAACATTATTTTTTAAATAAAAGTCGATAAATAAAATCGATAATCTCTGATCGGATTTCAAATCTGATAGCATCAGTAAACTCCCACATCATTAGCTTTCAAACGATATAAGGTTCAATGTTATCAGACTTTTGGAAGGGGCATTCCGAGGGCGGAGGTCTGCCATAGTCTAAGGAAAACGGCTATAACTTTTAAACCACTTATCTGATTGGAATGAATCCAACGTTATTCGATTCGTCTCTTCATTTCCTATACAACGATACTACTTTTTAGTGCATATAAGTATCATGAAGTATTACAAAATGTATTAAAGATTTGATAATCACTGATCGGATTTCAAATCTGATTAGCACCATTCGATTCGTCTCATCAATTCCTTTCCAACGATATATAAACTTCTGACTATAGTCTGTTCAAATTCAAAGATTCAAAGAGGAGGGAGGGAATTCCACATGACCTTGGAAAAATTCCACATGGCCTTGACCTACTTATGACGTACTACGCTCTCATTGACTGCTAAAAATAGAGTGACATCAATGACCTTGGCATACTTCAATCTCATTGACCCACGTCAGAGATGACCTTGACCTACTTAAACATGATTGGCTCTCCCGTTGCTAACGTAAATTAGGTCGTTGCCTGGTCTAGATACGACCAATGTCCTACTACTCACTACATCACGACAACTGGCGAAGAAAATGGTGGGGAAGCAAGCTGTGTGGACTTGCTTGTAACTAATATTTGTAATTCTATATTGAATCCAATCCAATTAATCTGTATGAACTGTTACATTTGTTACGTGTGTTCTTGCTCCTGATTGTTATATTCCATTTTTTTTATTATATGTTTAGTTGTATGTACTTTGCAGCACGTGCCCCCCCCCTACAAAAATTTGGGTCTTTAAAAATATACGCCCTCTGCGTCTTCTTCCTAACTATGACCCTTCTCCGCTTCTCCTTTTTTGAGCCCTTTGCTCCTTCTCTCTTTCTCCTACTTTGCTACTAGGCCTACTGGAAGAAAATTTTGGC
>JAUYWV010147168.1:0-10282 GCA_032274565.1 Nematoplana nigrocapitula | reverse complement strand
AATTGGTTTAATTACTGTTTTAATTGTGTTTTATAAGGTGTGACACAATGTCACATAGTGCGCAGAAAGTGTTTTTTTATATAGTGCGCAGTAGAAGGGTTAAAAATGGTTTTGAAATAATAATAATATGAAAAGTTCCTGAACATCATGTTGCTGCATCTTTTATTTAAAAAATGTCAGTAAAAACAAAATAGCGCAGGCCGATTCGGCACACCTCGCCAGGGTAGGATTGGGTTAAACTAATGTTTAACTCAAGTTTAATTGAGTAGACCACCACAGGTTCCATAGTAATTCTCTACCCTCACTTCACTCATTCATAAATTCATTTGAAAAAATAATATGCAGTGATACAGTTCCGGTCACTAGAATCCTGTATTGTGGGGTTAAAGCTCCAGTCACCGGAATGTTATGTCAAGTAGTTAAAGTTTTGGTCATCAGAATCGTGTATCGCGGGGTTAAAGTTCTTCACCTCCCGCACGCATAGAACGCAAATATATAGAGTTCCGTTTCTCAAAATCTCAATGACCGGAATCTTGTATCATGGAGTTATAGTTCTGGACCTCCCGTACGCATGGAGTAGAAATACATAGACTTCTATTTCTCAAAATCTCAAAGACCGGAATCCTATATTGTGGGGTTAAAGTTTCAGACCTTCTGTATATATTGAATATAAATACATAGAGTTCCGTCTCTCAGAATCTCAATGATATATCTATCAAAAAATTTTTTAGGAGTTTATTACACTTAAAATAATATACAAATATCTAATAATTATTATTATGATGATTTGATATCTAATAAAAAAGTGTTGGAATATACTAACATATTTGACGCAAAGTTTTAGTACATAATAGGACTAAAAAAAGTGCTAAGAAAAGTTAATATCCAAGAATTTGTCAAGGAAATCACAATAAACTTAAAAGAAGAATAAATTTCATAATTAAATGTGTAGTTAACACAGGCTTATCTATATATATAAAGTAAAAGCACATAAAATGGCTCACTTGCTATGGTCAAATTATTGATTACTCATTTTACTAGCCTTATTGAATAAATATATGTAATTCTTACATAGTTATTTGTATTAAGTAAATCTACAAGTACAACCTTCTTACTATTTGCAATTTTTATATTTAATTAAAAAGATAATTATTTTTCTTACAACATATGATATAATATGGCTCACCAGTTCAATACCAACCAACTAACCAACAAACAATATCCAACAATCATTCACTCAAACTTCCTGCGATTAATAATAAATAAATACATTTGAAAAATATAAGTCATATAATAACAGTGTCTATACTTATGTATCTAAAATCTTTAATGTCCCTCTTCTAGAGTATGGATTGTTTTTATAGGCTATCTAAGGTATCAGCTGCCCCTAGACCTAACTAGGCTCTCCTTATCACAAGAAAGTGATTTGACATGGCCTAAACACGAAAGCAGATGAGGTTTCCTAATGCATTAATTACAACCACTTTCCCAACACAGTTCTCAAAAACAATGACAGCATTTTTTACATAACCCTTTTTCCAGAGACTAGCCAGGTACTGATCTCTCCAAATATCCCAAAACTTTGTCAAAACTACCCTCATGGTCTTATTGACATGCTTCTTTATTGTTTTTTAATCTTTATGATTATAAATGTGGATTTATTTTCATCATGTTATCAAAAGATCCAGAAGGAATAGCAGGGTAGAACCGAGAATATTCTTCTTAGTTCCTATATTTTGTACACATTATATTTGCCTGATGCTAGAGAAATTTATCCATGCCAGTGTGTCAGATTCTCAAAAAGCATCTATAATTATTTGCCAGACAAAATAGCATATGCTACTTTATGCACTATATGCAAATCACTGAGAAAGTCTTGAAACTTAGGCTATGTTTTTATTCAGGAGATAATCATATTATAATATAAACTCAACCATTGCCATCCACTTTTCAAATATAACTTCACAAAATTTAAAAAGCTGAATTTGAACTGCTCTTGTTGTTTGTTTTCATCCTCAGGACTTGAGTCGCACTTTCCTACACTACTTCCAATACTGCCTCGCTTCACCGGGTTTTCCCCAAACATCACTCAGCTCCTTCACCTCCAGCTCCACTCTTATTCTCATCCCTGCATCACACTCCCACACATGTTCCAGATCTTCCACTTCCCAAAAATTTCTTCACTTCCCCTCTTGCGCTATAGCCTAATTCTCACCCTATATACTCAACTCCACCGAGTGTCTGCACCTGAATCTTGCCATACTGACTATCTCCTCCCTGCCCCACTCGGTCTCTTCCTTCCAGCATCTTTCACTCCTCCTTTTCTCATACAATCTTCTTGTGCTTCAATTCCTTCTTCTCTCATGCCTTCACTGTTTCCAGGATCATTGTTTTGTGTTGATCTCCAGATGTCACAACTGCCATTGCGCCGCTGTTGCCCTTGCTTGCAAATCTGTCTGTACACCATGATGTCAGCTCCTATTTAACTGATCCTCTTACATTTTGCTTGGTGTCTGACTAATCATTGTCATCCCTCCTTTCTGCTGCAGATCTTGAGAGGATGAGTTGTCAAAACTTCGATGGGAAGCCAGTCCCTCATGGCAGTCTTGTTTGGTGCTGTTTCTCCAGCTGTTCCTTTAAAGTCTGTCTTAGTGGCTGTTCATATGCTTGTTGTCGGGATGGTTTTTCTTCGAGATGGAGTGTCTTCTAAATGAAAGCTACCCTTCTGCTGATCGTTTTGTAGCTCTGACTGTTAGCTTCTTTAAGCAATGCATCCAGTGGGGTGCTTCTGTGCTGCCCGTTGATCTTCCTCAGCTGCATTGTTTTGAGTACAGTCCAGTTTCACCATATCAGTGTCCATGGGCGCCGAACTTTTTAAAATCCAAAGGGTGCCATCCACAACTGAAGAAACTTTACCGCTATTTTTATAAACATTGTATGTACAATACTTTATGGATGTACTGTGCCTGGTCTGTAGAAGATATTTGGAAACTCTAATAAAGTATGCCTATTATAGTGGGATGACTAGAAAAGTTTTATATTTTTTCTAGTCATTGTACTATGCCTCAGTCTTTATAAATATTATAAAAAGTCATAGTACAATTGGGAAGGAAAAGCAATCAGTAACAAACAGGTGCGAGGCAGGCAGGCAGGTATAGGTACGCGCGCACATTGAACTATATATGTATATTAAATGGAATGGCAAGGATGTTTACACATAATTTCAATTTTCGGTAGAAAAACAGATTAAAACATGTCTTTGTATAACAATGGGTCAGGCTAGATTGAACAACACCAATTGCCTGTACATACACAGCAATGTCATGGCATAATTGACCAGTCGGCTGCCATTGGCTGAATATGTTCAAACAGTAATTACTTTAGCTAGTTACATAACTGTGTACTATGTACTATGTATTAATTGACTAATCGATGATAAGAAAGTCTGACCCCGAAAATTGACAGAGAAAAACGTGCATAAATGAATTTTCGTTTATCTGTAGCACATAAATTTGCCATGCAGCGCATAGAGTATCCTTACTCTATGATGTAGCAATCGCTCATCTGCAGCATATTGATTTAGCATTGCAGCAATTGCTTATCTGCAGCATATTGATTTAGCATCACAGCAATCGCTCATCTGCTGCATTTTGATTTAGCATCGCAGCAAAACATGGTTTTGGAGGGTATTTCCTGCTGTGGGCCTCTCAATTATAAATTTTGCTTTTGTGGCTATTTTTCCAATGTAACCCATTGGCGTAGCATTTTTTGAGTCATGAAGCATGGAAATCGGTTAAGAGAGTTGGGAGATAAATACCAGTCAGACATACACACAGCCATTTCTCTAATAATAGATAGGATACCATCTTTTGCATGTCAATATTATCCAACTGACAATATTAATACCAAGTAATATTATATGAATGTAGTTAGTACCTGTCCTTTCCATATCCGTTTATTAAGTATAATTTTATCAATTAAAGTAATTATAAATCATTGTAATCATGTAGTCATGTAATATAGTATTATTTAGTTAAAAAATAATAATACATTTCTTTAAAGTGTGTAGTAAAGCCAAGAGGGCCGGCCCCCGTGCACCCCCAAGTTCGGCGCCCATGGTCTCTCATATCCATGTTTGCCAAGCCGTTGCTGCATAATCCAATGGGCTCCAAACTAGAGCCTTGTACACACTCGAGAGCTGTTTTTTTCTTCCATCCCCACATTGTGTTTCCTAGGCACGCTAGGATCTTTGTGCGTTCCCTAGCGATCCTCTAAGCTATACAGTAGGTTTGTGTGACGGTTCGCCTGGGGCAATAGTGAAGAACGCCACCTCGCACTTGTCGATGTTCAGTGTCATTTTTCCTTCTTTGCGCTCAACTCAGCAAATCTCTCCACCACCAGTTGCACCATGTTGTTTATTCCGTGTTTGTTGACGTGGGATACCACCCACTGTCTGTTCTAGAGGAAGCCCGCGATCCACTTCAGCATCTTCTGGTCGATTCCCTGCTCTGCCATTGACAGGAGCAATTCTTGATGCTACACACGATCATAAGCCTTGGAGTAGTCCAACAGAACAAGGCCTGCCGATTAGGGTCGCTGCTGGAACCCATCACTGATTTGCTGAGTGATTTTCAGAATCGCATCCTCGCAGATCCTCAACCTCCGAAATCCGCATTGATTGTTATTAAACACTTTCCGCCTTTCAGCGTCGATGTAAATGCGCGTGCCACTATTCTCTCCAGGACCTTCACCACGCATGATGTAAGGCTAACCAGGCGGTACGAGGATATGATTGCAGGCTGCTTTCCTGCTTTAAGCAATGGAATTAACTCATTCTGCCAGATCTGGGCAGACTCTCCACCATTCAGGGACTCGTTGAACAATTCAAGAAGCACCTCCCGGCATTGGGGCCAAGCGCCTTCAAAAAGGTCGGTGGGATGTTGTCCGGACTCGCTGAACCGCTTGCTCTGAGTAGTTTAATCGCCTGGATGAGTTCTCCCATGGACAAGTCGGCGCTTATACGATTGGCAACGTGCTGGCCTTTTAGTATAGTCTTACAGTCCCTGTTTCTCTCTCTTTCCTGCTTGTTGAAGGACTACTTGCTTATCCTCGTGTAGTGTTGTTGAAGAGGTTTGCCTTGGCCAGGTCTGACGTGAGGGTCTTACCGTTATAACTGTGAGCTTCATTCGGGTTTTTTCTGCGGCATTCTCGACACATCACCAGCTCGGGAGGCTTTTCATTGTGGTAAATTAATAAAAGGAAATCACTAATTACATATATATTAACGAGAAATTATGAAAATATGGTAATATTGGGAAGTAAGGATATATCATATGATAAAATCCCACTAATATTTCCCTTTAGTTGTTGTACAAAAATCGCTTCACTCTTGGTCTGGCACTTTCTAGTGTTCTTGAATCTTTGATGTAAAACTAAATATTTTTCTCCTTTTGTTAACATTCAATATAACAGGATATTTTCCATAAAGTACAGTTTATTATATTTCTAGGGGAGCCTGATAATCGAATTACCTAAAGGAGGAAACTATTTGGAATTCATTTTAATTTAACTCTATATTATTTTAATTTATTTTAAAATGTATTTTAATTTTGTTTGACTATCCCTTTGAAACAGTGTTTGTATGGTTTATTTTAGGTTTTTAATTCTGACTTTACATTTGACTTTGGGGTAAGTTTTGGAGTATTTTTTATAACTTATTATACTGTATCCTAATTAGGTATATGTACAGTAATAGTACTGCAATATACCTAATAATTGTTTTCTTTCGACAAGGAGTTTGAGGTGCTGAAATGTAGTTTTCTGTGTTAGATAGAGCCCTTCCCAAAGCAGGAGACTTAGAAAAAGTGCATTTTTCAGTAGATGTGAAGGTTTACTGAACCATGATTAATCAAGGGTAGCACACTGAAGGATCTCCTTTAACTTTAACTACAGTAGGTTAAATATTGGTGAACAGCCATGTAGGGTGTAAAGATCTTTTCTGTTTTTGGAGTGATTTCCCACTATTTTTCAAGAGAAAATGTACTGCTTATCCGCGGCAGTTTATGGGTCAGAAAGTTTTTTCTGATTCAGTCGAAGCATATCTTAGCACATATGTGGGTCACACCTGAAAGGGAGGCACTTCACGCAAAGGCAGTTTTTATATACTGAAGTAGACTATAGAGTCACAGGAAGGTGATTTCGTTTACAATTTAACAAGTGAAAATAGAGCAATATTTTTTTAAAAGTACTATATTTTTGTATACACATAATGTCACTAGGTTAAATACAAAATTTTATTGAGGCTAAGTTGTTTTATTCAAAGTTAAGGCTCTGTAAAACCCATGGGGTAAGATCCCAAAATTTGCACCATCTGCATTGGTAAATAATATATTCATTATTTTTGCGCATTATTTCTATTTTTCTGGGAAGAGGATGGTTTTGGCATATGTAGCCATAAATGGTGCTAATTTTATCGTCTTGCCCCTTGGCTATTAGAGAGACAACTTTCGAATTATACAAATTATAGGACTACAATTTACGATTTAACATACTGAGATTAAGGGCATTAAAATATATACAGTGTGTTGGCCATCTTTCCTGTGTTTTTTATTCATTTCAAAAAGACCAACATGCATGGAAAGACCGTATTTGAAGCATATTGTCAAGAAAATATCCGTATTATAACAATCAAATCATGTGTGTTTAATGTGGCCTCCAATATTTTGTGTTGAAGAAAATATTCACCTGTGCCCGAGCTTGTCAAGGAGTTGTGGTGCAGGTTTTTGATACAGGCGATTCCTTATCTCACCACAAAGCCAGAACTAAAGTACAGACAGTTCGGGACTCCCAGGCGGCCGCTTAAAACTGATCCCTGGTCCAATCCAGCTGCCTGACAGATGATTATTTAACGAATCCGGAACTCTCAGCGACCAGTGCGCCGCGAGAGGTGGCACCGTCTTGCTGATACACTGTCTGTAACGCCTCTCTGTTAATAATGGTGAACAATATTATCGACAATGTCAGGGTAACGTTCACCATTTTACGTCGTATCTTAAACTTTACTCCAAAAACAGGAGACATGTCAATAGACCTTCACTTTACTCGCAACGCCCTCGTTTCTAATTGCTAGGGTGTGACGTCACTTGTCGGCCTGTATTGTTTTTTAAGTTCCGTGACATCATCCAGTTTAACTGTTGTGTTTCATGGAATTCCCTCTGTGTCATGGGGATCTATATGGATGTATATATATGGTAGTTCATGGTTCTAACATGACTGTAGCCCATGCAGTAGACTCGCGCGGCAAAATATTTAATTTCAGTTTTGCGGGGGAGTTTGTTTGGTATAGGCAAAAATTCTAAAAAAGTGTTAATTTTTATTTGCGGATAATTGGTTGCAAAATGTCGAATAGCTGTTGCAAATGAAACGATAATGGGTTCTATTATTGTATTAGAAAATCAATCACTAATGACATGAATCTAATATTATCAGACAAGGCGAGGCATTTGGTAGGCACGTGAAAGCATGTGCAGAAGTAAATTTTTAACGTCATTCCACCATAAATTAAATACTACTACAACAGTTATTGATTTCTAACGACTTTGATAAAAACATGTAAATTGATAAACCAAACCCTATAGTCATAATTTAGTTTTAATTGTAAACTATAGGGCACTAGTGCAGAACAAGGACCTGCGTTTTCCCACATTTACTACTATATATTACAACAGCTGTCCAACTTATTTTTCACAAGTTATCAGGTTTCTGAAATGAGACAACCTGAAGACACCTGTGATTGAAAAATTCTCAAAGCCTCTAAGATGTATATGTTTATGTATTATTTTTTGTTATGCTGCTGACTTCATTGATTTTGATAATGAGAAATTCTTAGCAGATGCACTGTCTATATATTGTTAACTAGCACTTGGGTACCCGCGTTTCTGGGCAACAGAATAGTGCACATACCTAACCCTAACCCTGCCCTAGTCTTTTGTTTTATGAAATTTTATGTGAGAGGGTTCTTTCTGCCCGAAACGGCCATTCACATCGTTTTTAGTCACCTTGACCTCGATCCCGAGCCCTCGACCACGATCTCGCCCCCCCCTATGTTACCCGCAGGTTTGAGGGTGTCACCCATGCAAAGTTTCGGGTCGCTGGCACCAACGTTCCGGCCGCCCACCCGGAACATGCATACTTACACACAGACAACTTGACAAATATATATAAGATAACAATAATGAACAACCAGTCATCAAATCAGAATGTATTTGAGATTTGAATTCTAATAATTATGACGGCGGGAAGGTCTGTGAGGTTGACCCACCCACAAAGTGGTTGTTTTTTAATTGCAATAAAAAGACACCAGATCTCGTATTAGTTTTTCTTGCACGGTTTCAGTATAATAATCAGAAACGTCTAGTAAATTACTGTACTGTATATTCCTGCCGTATTTAAGAGATCAAAATTTCAAACTACGTTTTTTTTCAAATTACCTTACAGGAAGCCCATTGCGATCATGTACCCACTGCTAAAGAAGTCATGGAACCATATGTTTTAGACGGTCACAGGACTGTTGATGACTTGATTGCCAAACACAGAGAGCGAAAGATTGCCGGAAAGAGTCAGGAATCGGATGAGGAAGAAATTGAAATTGTGGAAGAGAGCGAAGAAAGAGAACTTGATATTCAAGGTGAGTTGAATGCCAATATGAATAATTTCTAAAGTACTCTTACGGCCAGTATAATAGATTATGACTTGTCGATGCAGATACTCTGCGGGATAAGGAGAAAAAACGGCGGAGAAAGGAAGAAGAGGTAATGATGATAAACTGCTATTATATAGTTTCATAAAAATACTGCAAATTACCTTCTCAAAACATACGATTCTGTTTTAGCCGGAGAAGTTCAAATTTTCTGAAGAAATTGTGAAGTACAAAGACGTCTCCTCTTTTATCGAAATGAAACTGTGCAAGCCTCTCTTGAAAGTGAGTGTTCATACTTGTAAAAAAGGTTTTGTTCCATATCCTTCTGATGCCCATAATAAGGTAGAAAGTTTGGTTATCGCTTGGGTGAGGGCTGGTGTCCATCTATGTTGTATCTGGCCCCCACTCCATTTTTGACGAGGTAAGGAAGATTGTCTTTTCTAATGTTTGTTTGTTTGTTTGTGTGTGTGTGTGTGTGTGTGTGTGTGTGTGTGTGTGTGTGTGTGTGTGTGTGTGTGTGTGTGTTAGAGAGAGAGCAAGCGAGATGTAGTGAGAGGGGGAGAGATAATGTGAGAGTGAGTAAGAGTGTGAGCGAAAAACCGAAGGAGGTCACATGGAATGTAGAACGAAAGCTTTACCTGCTGAAGCAGGACATCCCTCCACAAGAAAGCGACTGCATGGGACAACCTATTGGGATGTGCTGTCCTTCGTTCTCCTACTAAATTTTATTCGAGTAACGGACTAACGGTCAGAAATAGGAATTAGTATGTTCCGGCACCCCATGAGAACGCATGTTCCATCAGAGAGTGTCTCACTTCTTATGTAAAGCAGAATTGGTAGTGTCGAGATTTGAACAAGTAGCCCCTAATTAATAAGCATTATCGTACTCAGCTGTATGCACGGAGTTACTGAGCTGGAGTTCCCCATCTCATTGGCAGGCTTTGTCCGAGATGAAGCTAGACAAACCCACTCCGATCCAAGCCGCTGTGATCCCCGTGGGTCTGCTGCACCGTGATGTGTGTGCCTGTGCGAGAACCGGATCGGGCAAAACCGTGGCCTTCCTCGCGCCGATTCTCGAGCGACTCTCCTACAAACCGGCCCGTGGACGTTCGGTGACACGGGCTCTCGTCCTCAGTCCGACGCGAGAACTTGCCGATCAGATCTACAAGGTGGCCCTGAGCTTGGCTCGCTACATGCCCAGGGTTCACATCCAACTGAGTTCCGGCGGTCTCGATTTGCGCATTCAGGAGGCCTCCCTCAGGCTTAGCCCAGATCTGGTGGTTGCCACCCCCGGGAGACTTATCGATCACCTGTCTAACGCGCCCAATTTCAATCTGCAGCACATCGAATTCCTTATTCTGGATGAGGCGGACAAGTAAGAAACTGTTAGAAGTATGGAAGAAAGAAGTTACAGGCCACGCCGTCCCGGCCCGTTTGAGGCGGACAGCGGTGGTGTCGCGAGGACCAACCCCCCTTCTTCTTCTTCCCGGGCCGGATCTGTCCGGCCGGCGAGTCACCGTCCCAACCTCCCTGAGGAAACAGAGAGCACGCAGGCCATCAGCCATTACGCCCAACGTGGGCGCC
>JAUYWV010147157.1:0-10282 GCA_032274565.1 Nematoplana nigrocapitula | reverse complement strand
GGGCTGGGCGCAACGGCAGGGGAGGGAGGGGCGAGGATATGGCAGGTGGGGCATGTCCAATTTTCCCGGGAACGAGCTAAAGCCCTAACCTCCGTGATCGAAAGATCGGAGCAGGTCTGGTGGCACCAGAGGTTACACCCCGAGCAGAAAATAGAGTAGCCCCTACTAACGTTCTTATCGCAACGACTACATGGGAAGGGACCAGGGTTGGATTCTACGTCCCCCGCTCGAAGTAGGAGCTGAGCCAGGTGAGCTGGGGCGATTCCCGACTCAGTAGCGAAAAACCCGAGAGGGTAGCAAGAAAAAGCGGAGGTTTGGGTGCGCAAAGCGAGGAGCGAGGGGGGGGACACGAAGCAGCAGAAGCAGAAACATCAAGCGGGACAAGTAGGTGCAAGCAAAGCGGAGAAAAATGGCGGGGGAGACATACCCGATAGACATCCCTCGAAAGAACTCCCGTGGTTCCCCAAAAGGGAGACCCCGGGGGGCTGCAACACTCCGCCAAACGGGATTGCATTGTTCTCCTGGATGGACGACCCCGCCACGTGAAGGCGGTTGCATGGGGCCTGTTTCCTCGCCTGCTATCTTGTCCACTCGTTCGTTACCACTGATGCCGCAGTGACTGGGGACCCACATGATTTAGATACGGTGGTCTTTAGTGAACTCAAGCAGGGTCGCCCAAATGTTGTTCGTCGTTTCGCCAGTTTGTATGGCTGGTCTTTCTTTCCCGCAGGACCATGATGGATGCCAGGGACACCGTGTGGATGCGTATGGTTCTTTTCACATTTCTGTCCGGTGGGTCAATAGGGGGGCGTCCTTCGGCACTTTCATAAATCGTTCTAAAGCTTTTTGATCCACTTTCTATCCACACGTTGTGCAAATAGGATTTTATGTTTTTCTTGCTCGTCAGAGACCTTCGCTCTTCAAACGATAAGCCGTTGCCTTTAATTTCTCAGCTGTTACATTGTTTTTCTTGCTCGTCAGAGACCTTCGCTCTTCAAACGATAAGCCGTTGCCTCCAATTTCTCAGCTGTTACATTGTTTTTCTTGCTCGTCAGAGACCTTCGCTCTTCAAACGATAAGCAGTTGCCTCCATTTTCTCAGCTGTTACATTGTTTTTCTTGCTCGTTAGAGACCTTCGCTCTTCAAACGATAAGCAGTTGCCTCCAATTTCTCAGCTGTTACATTGTTTTTCTTGTTCGTCAAACGATAAGCAGTTGCCTCCAATTTCTCAGCTGTTACATTGATTTTCCTACTCCGTATTGTAGTTTTCATTATCTTTCCTCCTCCCGTCTTCGTGATCACCATCTGACAGATAATCGCAATCTTCTCTCCTTGCTTCCTACGTAGAACGGGCGATTTTCACTTCTTGTTGGTCGAGTTCCGTTGCCTAGTGGTCACAGTAAGAGACGTAAGCGGAAACGGGAGAGTGAGATGGCAGAGAGAAAGAAAGAGCTAGGGGGCAGGAAAAGACTGCTGATGCTTTGTGGGAAGCATATCGAGATGCCATTGACAGTATGAGAGATCAAAACCTAATAAAATCTAAAGACAAAGAAAAAGCCAAAAAGGGCATTTAGACTTTTGGAGTGATTGGTGACTGTTTTGGTTGACATTATTGTGTATTTTCTATGATCTATGATCAGTTCCCATTAATAAATTATGAAAAAGTGAATTTAAATATATGCGGAATTTTATTTTTTATTGGAGTGGCAACAACACTGAGAAGACTCTTGTTTTGGCTCGTGACAGGCTGTGGTGCATTGCCTGACCGAAGGTGTTAGGGGAGGCATTGGTTCGAGTGTTGGTACCGCTCCCGATGAATACCAACTGGATGAGAGCAGCATGACTGGCAGCTTCTCGCTCGTATCGGCAGACATCACAGCCACTTGGCAATCGGGAAAACCGCCCAAGGAAGATGATGAGGACGATGAGACTCTCAGACAGGTATAGCTGACAAGTCTAGTAATTAGTTGTTTCCGGTCGAAGCAATACCGTCGTCTACAAAGTATTACCGACTGACTGTCACTCATCTTTCATGACTTTAGATAAAACTAATGTTGTCAAATCTAGTTGGGCAGCGAAGGGCACTAAGTGATATACACTAATTACGACAAGGATCCCAGTGCTTATTGACCTATTCATTGAAAGAATGACGATTGAACCTGAAGATCGTTTTCAGGATGATGTTCTATGTGGACGAGAGAAGATTAACAACTTCGATTTGACAGATGACAACTTATGTAGACTAATTTTGACTTATCAAAGACTTTGATTGAGAATGAACTCCAGAAACTCGCTAATAGATTATATTAAAAGCGTCTAAGCATGTCAAAGTAGTCGGAAAGGATTAATAACCTCGGATATGCGGGCGGCACTAGCCTTCTCACAGGGACAACATTGCTGGAGGAAGTTTTTCTAATCTTAAGCTGACAGTCTGTATATAGTGAATAATAAGTTGAATTGAGTTTACCCGACCCCTTCCGGAGGATGGGGGGGGGAGACTCAGGGCTGCCGAGGCCCAGTAACAGAGCGACTCCCCATGGAATAATAAGTCGAGCCTTTTGCCGACGTCTATAGTTAAATTCAATTCAATGTATTCACCCAAGAAGGATTCTTAATGCAAGTGATTTAAATGTACAGTATAAGGAGTTTTGCTTATAAATACATTATTATCAACGACTGATTACTATTCTGTACTCGTGGTTGTCCAATGTGTAAATTTCAGCTACGATCTTGTATCCAGGACACAGGCAAGTAATAGTCAACTATTAATTAACTTACGAATTTTCTTATACAATGTCTGCCATACTACTTACATAACAATTAAGTAACCATACAGATATTTTAATGTTATAACATAATAGCTATTGTAGCTGACGCAAATAGTTAATCAAAAAATTGGAAAATAATTTGACAAATGGCTACTTTTGACCGCATTAGCATTGGTTGCAGATTATTGTCAATCAATTTTCGCATAAGGAGTTATCCTTAGAAATAACTCAACTGCCCCCTTCCCCACCTCATGAAACATGAACTTCTATCCATCCCGCTTGTGCAATAAATGCAATTTATTCTGCCATTCATCTTTTACGTATCTACCGCTCATTTTACATTGGTGATTTTTATGTGGCATATAACCTAATGTGCTAATAAAGAAATTGGTGTATCTTATCTGGTGACATTTAATAACGGCAGTTGATTCAGTAATTATAAGACAAAAGAAGACGAGCAGGTGACTTATATGTAAAACGTTCATTTCGTAACATGCACGATTGTTTATCAACACACACAAGGCACAACATCAACTTTTGTCAAAATATTATTAGAAATAGATAACAGACACTATTGAATTTTATAGAAATAAAGACTTCTTTTTGTAGCTGTTGATTGAGAGGGGGATTTGCGATCGTTTTTTGTTTGTTTGCGTTTCAAGTTGACTATAAACTTGTCGACCAAGTAATTTTAGGACTGCTGCTTTCGGGTTGTTTCGTAAGTCGGGACCTGAGATCCAGCTCTATCGGTTTACATAGTCTCCTTTTGTTCCCCGTACTGGGGGTCTTCATTGGCAAGCAAAGCACAAAATTCAAAATTAACAATCATTGCAGTTTTCTTGTCCAGTGCTATCGTGTGACGCGAATCTCAGTATCTGAACAATCTGTTTTTTTATTCCCGCATCTATTGAACGAGATCATGGGGAAAAGCCACCGTTGACCGCGGGTTAATCCTCAGGTCATCTAGCTTGCGAATGTCGTGCCTTCTCTTCAACATCCTCACTTCCCTGTCCATACAGTCTTCTATCAGGTGCTCAATAGATTCCGCTTTGGAATTGCACCAGCGGCATGTGTCACTTGTCGAGAGGCCTAGGACTCTACTGTACTTGCCGACCCACTTCGTTTTACCACATCTCAGCTGCGACACCAGGTTGTTCGAGGTAAATGCCGACCGACAAGCCACAAGAATGTGAAGGAGAGAGGCCAAGGTGGAAAAACCGAACCCTCGAGGAATGCGTGGTAGGACGAGAGTAACCATTTAATTTGAGCGAAGGCGGGAAAAGTTAGTGTGAGTAGAGCGGAATACTTGAAGTTCAGAGAAGGAGACGTACTAAATCTGATGGGTGCAGATGTGAGGTGGAGCACCATTTATAGAAGAACTCCTGAGCGAGCACATTGACGAGTAGTTTAGCTGGAATTTTGGAGCGATTGGGAACCCATTGCTGTGCTGATACAGCCTGCGTTATTTTAGGATTTTCCTGCCTTGTTCGCATTTGGTCCAATGCTTTTACGACCTTGAACTGTCAAAAGGCACCAAAAGCAACCTGATCATGTTCCAAAAGGGACGAGCGGGCTTTGAAAACCGAACTACAATGGGCGTGGTACAGCGCAATTACCCCCCAAAACCGTCGGTCTAATCAAATCAATGTTTCCTGATTGCGAAATAACAAAGCACTTTTCACTTAGCCGGCAGAAACATCATTGTGCGCTAACGACGCTGTTATTTCACATTATTTATAGGCGCCTATAAAGGTGTAGTCAAGAAATTAAGAGTGGAAAGTAGCTTAAGTTGCCTTCTGGTTACTGAACATTGTTCGCTTCACACAATAACCAACGCAAACCAAATTGCATTCTCTTCAGAGATTCCTCAACTACAGTAGACCCGCCAAAAGACGTGTTTGAAGACAAAACGAAAAAATATACGGTTTAAAATTAATTTGAATCATTTATTCCAGTGTTACACCACTATAATTTGATGGATTTTCAACGTCGCGAAAAAGCTGCCAAATTGTAGAAGAACGGCGTATCGCTGACAATGCATGCCTTATCTGATTGTTTGTGTATCTTACAAAATGTAATCAAAATCTCAGCCTGCGTTATTATTTTCAAAATAGTCTATATCTGTACTGCCATTGAAGCGTGAACTGAGAGACGGCTGATAGAGCCGGAGGTCGAATCGCATACCATCTTGAACTTGATTTGATCCTATCGAGAATATTTCCGGCTTTATTTCTGTATATTCAGTTGACAAGTCTTGTCATAAAAATCAATATTCCTTATATGTATCAGTTGTGTTTAACTTATTTTATGATGGTTTCTTCTGGTGTGTTTTTTACCTCTCAATTTGATTTGATCATGATTATCTTCTTCATTCGGGGTTTGTGGTGTAAGTCAAATAAAAAATTAGCTGAGTGTAGGTAAATTTTTTGGTTGTATTTAACGTCGTGAAACATCCTAAGTAATGCACATTTTGAATACTATAGTTCTTTTCAATTTTTACGTTTCGTCTCTGTATACCTAATACATCATCATTTTATTCAACCGCCTTTTCCACATTGGCTGTTCTGTAGTCTAATATAATTGTTTTGTCATAATTATCTCTCAGTCTACTCTGGCTTGTGCTTAACTGTATTATAGTGACAATGTTGCCCCGTTCCAGGATATTGACGATGTGAGCAGCGTGCTGGAAGATGACAATTCGGAGTGTATGCCCAGTTCAACTGATATCGCCATGTCATCGAGCCGACGCTCTGTCGGTCCGCGCATAGTGAAACCCGGTGAAGAGAGAACAGCTCCACCCTCGGACCCCTGTGGTCCTAGTGGCATTGACCCGCCAAAGCGGGGAATCAGGGGCGGTCGACGTTCAGTAGTTAACAACGGTAATCTTCTGAATTGATCCATTTGTATTACTAAAGCAAATGATTATGTCCCCCATCCTGGATATCCGGAAGCGGGGGGAGTCAGGACATTTTTATTTTAGAAGAGATGGACATATGCAGTCTTATCATGTCAACCATTTCTAGACTGCCACATTGTCATTAAATTCATTTTATCATCCGATGCTTTCACAGCCCAGCTTTGACATCCATATAAGACTATGCTCCAAATCAGTGACTTCATCCACCTTTATCTTCAGACCCACCCTTATCAATGCCAAATTCGCGTCATATCGGCGTTTCCTGTTTGTCCTTTTACGGATTTCTGCTTTCGATTCACCTTTGACTGACACTAATGATCCCTGTTAGTGTTAAAATTCAATGCTTTGGTGATTGTTTTTCCATGTAGCATCACAGATTCGTTTCCAACATCGCCAACTGTCAAATGAGCTTATTGGGGTGTCACTGAAAACCGATCACGATCGCATTAGTTGAACAGGGTTTGCAAATAGAAAAAAAAAGATGCGATAAAAAATTATTTAAATTTTTAACAAGTACTATCCTCAAATAACTCAGTTTTAGTACGATCGTCTCAGATAACTCAATTTTAGTGCGATCGTGCATCAAATAACTCAGTTTTAGTGCGATCGTGCCTCAGATAACTCAGTTTTAGTGCGATCGTGCCTCAAATAACTCAATTTTAGTGCGATCGTGCCTGAAATAACTGACTTTTTGTGTTATCATTCCTAAAAACTCAATTTTAGTGTGATCTTCCCTTTGATAACTAAATTTTAGTGCAATCGGGACTTAAATAGCTCAGAATTGGCGCGATCGTTTCTAAAATATGTAACTTTTTCTGCAATCGGGCCAAAATTATCTCAATTATATGGCGATTGTTTTTTATTTAAGGCCCGACCGCACTATAATTGAGTTATTTGAGGCACGATCGCACTAAAACTGAGTTATTTGAGGCACGATCGCACTAAAACTGAGTTATTTGAGGCACGATCGCACTAAAACTGAGTTATCTGAGGCACGATCGCACTAAAACTGAGTTATTTAAGGCCCGACCGCACTATAATTGAGTTATTTAACGATCGGTCGCACTTAAATTGAGTTATTTAACGAACGACCGCACTATAACTCTTTTATTTGAGGCCTGATCGCATCAGAACTGAGTTATTCTGAGGCACACAATCACACTAAGCTAAGTTATATAAGCGACGATCGCGTTAAACTGAGCTATTACTTGTTTAAAATTTAAATCAATTTTCACGCAAGTATTTTTTCTATTTTTAATCTCTGTTCAACTAATGTGATCGCGCGATCGCGATCGTTTTTAAGTGACACCCATAAATGAAGACTAACTTCTTTTAGGTGACGCATTTTTTTTCTCCTAGCCAACAGAGTTGTGTCACCCGCGAATCTGGAATTTCACATGGCTCTTCCTCCAATAATACAGCCTGATCTTCTTGTGTTTTTTCAAAAACAGCCCTTGCAATCCTTTCCCCACAAACGTTGAAGAACATGGGTGATAAGAGACGCCTCTGTCTAACTCATTTTTCTATTAAGAACTTCTCAGTGTGTCCTCAAGTATTCGATTATCCACTGAAGCATGGTCATATATACAGTATGTGCCCTGGGGAGCCACAACTCAATTAGTGTCTGCCCAATGACACGTTGCGTCTCACTGTCAAACGTGCTGCTAACTGCTCGCTTTTCAATAGTATTTTCTGGGAAAGGACGATTTATTTGGGTAATTCACTCATAAAAATGACTGACCAGTTATTATAGTACGCTCTTGTGTTCACTTAGGTCAACGTATTGGTCGTAGCACCGGCAATAGCCCGAGTCGAATATCGAGCAGATGGACTCCTGCCGCTGTGAGCCAGACAACTCCGGTGAAACTCACGAAGAGCGCGTCACAACGTCTGGCTATGGCCACCGCTGCAAAGACCGCCACCGCTGCTGCTCCAGTGGTGGCCACGAAGACGTCAGTCAATCGCGGACCTGCCTTCGGAACCACGACTAAAAAGGCCATCCAGGGGGCGGCTGTCCAACGGCCGAATAAGCTGAAGGAGCCTAAACAGCTCGGCACTGGTGGGGGAATTGCCACGCCGCTTGCGCAACCACAGTATATCGAGTTGCTGCCGACAGCTGCCATCGACGGAGCGGAGGGATCGAGAATCCCGGTTCTGACTGCCACTTCTCGACAGATCTCACCGCCGCTAGACACCGCTGCTGCTTGCCCTAGCCGGCAACTTCGGCCGACTGCCAAGGTGACGGGGACGAAGAAACCGGGAACAGCGACTGCGGGGTCAGCCCGAACCAAGAGGACACCGGGGACAGGCCTGACAAAGGATAGAAGCCTTGCGCAGAAACCGAGCCCCGCACAACCCGCCGCTGCTGTTGCTTCTAGTGGTGGTGCTGGAGGTGGTGGGAATAATAATCGCGAGATTGAATCCTGCGACGATGAGGACAATGACTACGAAGACGACGACAACAACGATATCTGGATTCACAGAGAGGAGGTGTGCCCATCCGCGACTGTTGCCAACTGCTCTGAAAACTTCCCGGTCAAACTGACGTCATCATCGGGTGCCGGCGGTAGTACGGATATTCTCAAGAAGAAGCCCCAGAACGCCGTGGCGCCGTTCTATCGTAGTCAACCGGCGGAGACGCCACTCTATGCAACTGCGGCGAAAACGAGTGGAACATCTGAGTCAGACTACTCCCAAATGGATGACAGTAGTAAAGCCGGCGTAGAGGATGTAAATCCGACTGGTGTACAGAACAACAATGCTGATCGTGTTAGCTTAGTGGAGACAAAGAAATCAGCACCGCTAGTTGGTACACTGTAGCAGTATGTACAGCAGCACCCCTCAGGTTGGTTTTAGTTCCCCAGTGCAACTTGAAGCATTTCGATGGAACGGTGGACAATCTTAAGTCCCTGTGTAATTTAACTAATTATTATTATTCATGTTTTGTTTCTGTTTTCATTTCATCTTTTCTTGCTCTCTCTTATCTGTCTTTCACGCGACAGACATTCTCGAATTTGTTGTATGTGGTTTTGTACATACCCATTCATATCTCCCTCAGCAACCATTTCCCATATGTATTTAAGCATTTTAATGAGTGGTAATTGTTATGTATTTATATATTTTGATTGTGGGCTGTTATTGACGTGTAAAGCTTGTTGTTTTCTCTTTTTATTGGCAGTTGACTACAATGTCTCTTTTGCCTTTTTCTTATTGTTCTGTGTAGTCGCTGAACCATCCCACACTTCCCATATGTATTTATTGGCATCATGCTCTGTCTCCATTTAGATCACTGCTTGCCAAATTAGTAGCCTCTGCGTGACACACCTTTTTGGTATTGTTTGTAAGTTGACAATATGAGATATTTGTTCGACTCTCTCTTTTTATTTACTGTATTTCGTTCATATCCAAAGCTGGTAACAGCTGATAGGCGAACTGCAACTTAAATAATCGCAACTCCGTGGTTAATATAATCAATTAGTGATTTCGATTATATAAATTTCAGTGACAATCGATCGATCACTGGTTGTCGAGATGAATGGGAAGTTCGAAAGTGGTTCTTTTTCTCTTCTGGCCAAAATTCAGATTCTTTTAACACTGTGCAAATGCCTAGGTGTTGTAAGTCGACTATTGACTCTACATAGTCAGATACATGTCTTTATGAAAGAGCCACAACTGTAGCTATTTAGTTAATTGCTGAAATTAAAATATATCAGTAAAACAATTGAAAACGACACCTTTTGATTTGTTGCGCTTTTAAACTGTGTGATGAACGTATTTTTCTCACATTTTAGTATAACAAAAAGTAGTTCAAATAAGACTGAACTCACGAAATAAAGCAGTGTTTGTTTGTACAGCCTGCGTTATTTTAGGAATTTCCTGCGTTATTATCAATTCCTCCCGTTCTGGTCCGATGCTGCACGACCTTAAACTGTCAAAAGGGAGCAGACTCAACCAACTGATTATGCACCAACACCGAACTACAGTGGGCCAGTCTAATAGAAATGTTCGCTTTACGCGGTAGCTAACGTAAGAGATTCCAAAACTAGAGAAGACGTTTTTGAAAAATGTTCCCTCCAAAACGGAAAGATAATACACTGTTTAAAATTATTTAGTCCCTTGTTACAGCACTATATATCAATAGATTTGTTCAACGTCGCGAGAAGACTGCTCATTTGTAGAGGTAAGGCATATCACTGGCCAAGGTCTTCACTGTTGAAATACAGTGCTGGTACACCCCGCATTATACACGGCTGACCAAAAGTTACTGGACTATCCATTCAATTACCCAGTATTATTTGTAACTTCCAATTCTATTTTTAGTGAGAGCGACAAATTAATACTTGTAGAAAGCTCAGTTTGTTTTCGTATTTCCTCGCATCATTTCATATTCAAATTTTTATTTTGACTGCCTCGTAAACAACGTTTTCGTAGGGGTAGGCTAGTGGTTGACCTACTTTTAGCTAGCGCGTGTCTGGCATTATTTGTATTTCTATTTATTAGCATGCAGCGTAGGACTGTTCCAGAGAAAATGGTATACCAGTTATTATCAAGTTATAATTTATCAAGTTATTATCAACAACAAGTTATCATCAACAAC
>JAUYWV010147145.1:0-18871 GCA_032274565.1 Nematoplana nigrocapitula | reverse complement strand
TCCACTGCGCAGACTATCTGCCAGAAGAGCTCACGAGCGTCGTTCTCCGGGAAGGCTTTGAAGAATCGCACATGCTCAAAGATTTCACCCGCGCTTGCATATTCCATCACTAAAAATATCTTCGGCCCAGATTCCATTACCTATGTACAAGAACAACAAAAGAAAAAAAAAACCACTTTCTACAATTCATTTTTTACGAGAATATTTTTCAACTCTGAAAAGCTATTGCAGTATATAAAGAATTGCTAAGTTTCAACCCCAAAACATTTCGCTGTCTCTCTGAGAAAAAAATAAGAACGAACTCCCCACATATAGCACACAGTCTATATTCTGCATTGACGTCACAATGAATACGGCGATGGCGAGGGAGTATGGGGCAGGGGAGCGCGCAGGCTTTAAAATTAGTACTCTTAATTGAAATTCTAACTATTCCATTAGATCAATTAGACGGAGCTTCTAGTTCCACTGACCACATGCGACAACTAAAACGCGTGTTGGCTATTAAAAAACCCGGCCACTACGTCAAACTACTCTATACGACGCAGAGAAGAAGAAAAAACTCCAAAGCAGTTATTAGTATAGATAGAGTGGTTTGGGGTGGGTGAGAAGGAGATGGAAGACAAAAATCAATTCGACACTCCTTAACACTGAATGACGCATCTCCTCACTCTCACAGTGCACCAATTGCGTAATTTAACAATATACAGTATGCATTTTCCTGCACTGCACACACCCATGGCGGGGAACAAGAAAATATGCAGAAGACATTTATAAATTGTTTCAACTATCTACAGTACATCCAACGTGTTTGCAAATATACGGCTGTCGTTTTAAGGAACAGAAAAGAGCAGTCGAAAATCATAATTTCAGCAATGCTTCATCTAAACATGTGCGGACTCATTGCCATCATATGGACTTTTGTTCTAGTCGTATTATTTATAAATGTAATGATTTTAAAAAATGGTCATGTTGTTGAAGCTGCTTTCATTAAACAGTTATAATCATTCAATTCGATGACAAGCCATTCAATTCGATGACAAGTCATTCAATTCGATGACAATTCATTCAATTCGATGACAATTCATTCAATTCGACGACAAGCATTCAATTCGATGACAAGTCATTCAATTCGATAATAATTCGATGAGAAGTCATTCAATTCGATAATAATTCTATGACAAGTCATTCAATTCGATAATAATTCTATGACAAGTCATTCAATTCGATAATAATTCGATGACAAGTCATTCAATTAGATGACAATTCATTCAATTCGACGACAAGTCATTCAATTCGACGACAAGTCATTCAATTCGATGATAATTCATTCAATTCGACGACAAGTCATTCAATTCGATGACACGTCATTCAATTCGATGACAAGTCATTCAATTCGATGGCAATTCATTTAATTCGTCGAGAAATCTTTCAATTCGACGACAATTCGTTCAATACGATGACAAGTCAGTCATTTCGATGCCAAGTCATTCAATTCTATGACAAGTCATTCAATTTGACGGCAAGTCATACAAGGCATTCATAACAAAATACAGAAGTGAAAAAAACCCATCTTTATCACTTAGACAATTCGAAAAACTTACATGGTACAACTTTGTGATATTGGGATGGTCGAGCTGCTTGATAGCTTCGATTTCCCGTCTCACTTTGTCCATCTGGAAATCACCTATCAGATCTTTGTTCATAATTTTGATGGCAACCTAAAAATAATTTGAAAAAATTAGGAGTAAAACGTAGAGAAATCAATTTTTATATGGTGGCAAATGAATGACATCTTTTTCTGCTAGTCTATCGTGTAGATGAGTTCGACATAATCAACCGTTTATATCGATTCGATTAAAAAGCAAAGATAAGCAAACTGACGACTGTGATTTGGCCGGAAAAATCTTCTACTTGTAAGCATGATTTCATGTTTCATAATAGAGCAATATTGTAGCTGCTACAACACTGATCACCTTTCGGCATTTTCCCTGGATACTATAAAACTACGAATCAGCCAACCTCCTCACTGAGGAAAAAGGCATTTGTATTAATTCGTTCTTTTCATCTCTAAATATAGTTAACGCTCATTTTCTTCAGCTCTCAATGCTGCCGACTCACCAATCGAAGACAAACTTCCCATCCGACCGGGAATAAGAAGAAGACAAACTTCCGGCCTGTGCATAAATGGGAGAGGTCACTTGGGTGGACAGGCAACTGCTGTGAACACTCAGTTAAAACGCCGATGGCGACCTGTCTCCTTTTGGAGGGAAGGTCAAAGTTGACTGGACTGATACCTAAAGTCGTCTGCTGTTCACCTCCACACTAGGCGGGCTAAGGTCCCTTGTACTGGTACGGTCATGAAGAGACTCACGCCAGCTGAGGGGCGCGAACGGGCACAGGCGCATGGGTGTAGGACGCACCTACAAATCCGCCCATGCAACGGCTCGAGACGCAGGCGTCCCTCAACTATTTCGAGGTGGACTGTTGCATCCCCCCAGGTCATTCATCACCCTCATCTGAGACGGCCTGTAATGGATCACAGATGGAATGCTGGTCCGCTACATGACAGCGGATTATTGATTTGGGGCTGGGAAAGAAGAAAAGGTGAGAGGACAATACCCAAAATTGACAATGAGAAGAGAGGGTCTTCTTGGTTGCCCCGCATGTTTAATCTGAGTGTGCCCAATACATCCCACAGGGGACTGGTCCGTTCCTGACGGTTCACAATTTTAGTGTCTTTATCTAAAGCTGGAGTTTGGAATGAGCCCGAACGCTAAAAACACAAAAAAATGTAAAATGTCAACTCAGAGTTGATGGCAATGAACTTGAACAAGTGGATGGATTACAGAGGATGGTAACTGGAAGAAAAGGTTACTGCTAGCGAAGCATGGACATTTAACAAAAAGTACATTGAAACACTACTATATATTGATTTGAAAAGTGGTGTTACAGAAAACTTTTGAAGATAGCTGGATTGAAAAGTTTACCAATGACGAAGTCTTGAAAATAATTGGAAATAAAAATTACTTATAGTTGACAGTCTGATCAAAAGAAGAATGAATTTCGCAGGAAACGTTATGAAAGGATCCTCAGGGCATCTATACCGTTCTAGAAGGCATGATAGATAGAAGGGAATTGGGGCAGAGTTCGGCAAAGAGAAGCTTAGGGAGATGATACATTACTTACAAGTCATCCAAGTCTATGGGCTGATACTCATCCTTTGCAGCAAGAAACTCTTCCTGCATTTCCTCTGGAATCTCTTCAACGCTGTAGATCTCTGTGATATCTTTGGACCTGATCTCGGGAAAGTACTCAATGAACTCCTCCTTCAGATTGATCAGGTGATGCCGAATGGAGTCCCTCAGTGATTAGTCAAGGTTGTCATTGCCCAAGACATTGCTCAGGCGAGAAAATGATGCAAAATTCCCGGTACACTCGCCGGCAGATGTCCAGCTTGGCCAGGAGCACATTGATTAAATGAAATATCCGAAAATTATAACCAGTGCATTATCGAATAAATGCATGTACATTTTGAAATCATATTTGGGGCAAACTATTTACCCAACAAAAACCACAAATGTACCCCCAGGGGTAAATTTATTACAAGTTAAGAACCACTGCTTTAGACAGATGAGTGTAATATAAAATGAAAAACGATAACATCGATCAATATCTTCTGCAAAAATGGTCACTTATGGAGGGAGGTCAAGAGGTGGACAGATGAAATTGCATTTGACACTATTCGAGTCCTTGGCTAAACTACCACTCAAAGCTGAGGGTATTCGCTCTACAGTTCCCATAATTAGACTCACCCCGAGTTGAGAAAGACGGCCGCATCCCATGTGAATTCAGGAGTTCGCAACTTGTTAGACCATCGACAAAATTTGGACAATATGTTCTCCTCGTTTGTGTCCCAGTTGGTCAATTCGCGTTCCTCCTGACCAACAGACGTACACACAGACAGACATACAAGGCAAAAAATTACTTTCGATGCCACTTTCGAATAAACGATGCCACAAAAAACGCTTGCCTAATAATCGCCGCTGAGATTTGAAGTAAGACAGATAATCTAAGCCACGTTTCTTGATTTACAATCGCTCGTAACTGTTTTCCTCACTCATTCAGAGAGATTATCACTGCGTATATAGTAGGTTTTTTGTTAAATCAGTTTCTGCGTAGCTAGTGATTTTTAAGGAAAGCTGCGTAGCGTCCTGTTTATATTTTTTGGCATATTCCAGACTGGCGTGTTTTTTGCACTTCTTTAAACCAGCATCACTGAGAGCCACGCGACCGCCCAGCTTATACGGCTAGTGTATCTGTGGACATGGATGCTCTGAACTCGGTTCAATTTTTTCGTACAAAGGAAAATATGCGCTCAGAGTCAGCATTACTGTGTGGAAGGAATACACAAGATCGCGAGCATGAATGTAGAAAGGAGTTGGTATGGCTTTGAACCATCACAAGGATCTTGATATTCGCGCAACTGGTGCCAATTGGTATCAATCCGGTCAGATAATTCACTCGGCAAATACGACACCTGGTAGACGCGGAATGATTCTCTGAAGTCACCGCATAAGCACAATTAAGGAAAGCGCTTTAGAATTCGGTTAGAAGGTTAAACGATCTTTTGCAACTTATAGTTCACTGCCTCCTATATTTAGGACAAACTATAAAAACGAAAAAAAAATATTGACATTGAAAATTAAAAATATCGGGATTTTTTAGTACAATATCAGGACTGTCCCGCTCATATCGGGACTGTTGACAGCCCTGAAACTCCTACTGCACACAACATAGTTAGTCAGCAACTATCGCATCTCTGGAAAGTCCCTGATACAGACACTTTGTTGGCCTTGTATCGTCTACCACTACTGGACATCCTGCCTGCATGTGCTGCGATGGCATGCGAATAGATCACTACGAACACAGCAGAGGGAGGATCACATACCGGCACATGTAGGTGTAATACTGTACGTACCTCTATTGTCTCGTTGAGTATCACAATATCGACCACGCTGATCTTGAAATAGGCATGGATGGTCGGATGACGTAGCACCGAGGAGGTCTAGAAGACATTAAGCGAGTAGATATCTGATTCAGAATACCGATACCAATACTAATATGGAACAACATGAAAGCTAAACTATGTTGATGAACAGGAAGAATTAGGAAGCTGGATAGAACGTTTTGCTAGAAGCCCCCAGTCTTGGCCAGGCGTTTTGCTAGGAGCCCCCAGTCTTGGCCAGGCGTTTTGCTAGGAGCCCCCAGTCTTGGCCAGGCGTGCATCCTTTTCAATTGTTGGAGAAGAAATTGTTGGCATCCTGAGCGGCGGCTCTCTATTCTTGGAGATGCCGATGATCATTGCCCTTCTCTCATCTACATCCGCTGGCGCACAACGGATGCTGGACAGTCTGGTGAATACTGCTGCCAAGGTAGGACTTTGGATTAACGCTACCAAGACGGAGGTGATGTCAGTGCTGGGAAACCTGGACGATGAGATTACTTGCACTGACGTCAATGGTCAGGCAATCCCTCTGACACGCTGTACACGTTTTGTTTATCTATGAGGATCAATTCCAACCCCCCACGTCGACTACTTACAGTACATAGAGAGCCCTTGCGTGGAACGCACTCAGAAAACGTTATCATGTGCTAAACTCCGAGGCCCTGTCGGACTCATTGCGATCTTAACAGTTCAAAGCAGTGATTGAAACGATTTTACTCTACAATGCAAACACATGGACGATGACGGAGTCGTTCGAGATGGAGTTGGATGCTACGCATGCACATTGCTGGTCAATACTCGTCAGGAATGAAGATTTGTACGAAAGAGCGAGGTTAACTCCACCCAGCCAACTTCTCCTACAACAGAGACTCCGGCTGGCAGGGCACATCATAAGGTTGGAAGACTACTGTCCGCAACCAGTACAGCAGGTTCTTCTCTGCGGAAGCCAACAGAACCTTTTCGTCGCGTCCAGGGAAGGACAATGACATATCTCGATCGACTGCTTCTTGATGCGGGTGCACCAGAAGGCCGGCATCCTGTATGGTTCATGAGAAATCGGGCTTTAAGACGTGGAATCTGACGACTTCGCACTTGTTATTACGCATGTTTTTCACACTGCCTAATATGCTTTGTTGTAAAAAATAGAAATCAGCACCCTTTTGCGCACTATCCATTCGTTTCAAATATCGTCAAATTAACAGTTCTCATGTCGATAATTCCCTACATAACTTCAACTCGAACTTCAACCATGAATGAGACAGTTGAAAGGGACGCGTTCGTCTATAGTAGTTTGTGCAGTTGGCTGTCTACAATCTGGTCCAACATGAAAGAGTCTAGGCGTCAGTCTAACCGCTTGCGTGTGTGCGACCTTAATCTAGCGTGGACATGTGTCGAGACTAACACACAAACACATACAGACAGAGATGGAGACGGCTGTGAATTGTAACATAGGGGACTTTTCAATTACCAGCTGTCTCTGTGTGTCCAAAAAGTGATTCTCTTTGCTCTCTGCCGCCGAACAACAGACTTCGTCACAGTTCTTCGTTTTCCTTTAACGACAGATTGGAGGTTAATCTATGGAGATAGCGTCGTCGAAGAAGGAACACGGTCGATGCGATGGAGGCAAGGAGGAGAGAGCTGGACAGTGAAGGAGGAGGTGGAGAACAGGCTGGAAGGTGAAGCGACTGCGCTACCGCAAGATAACACCGAGATAGCTCTGGACACCACCAAGGCCGCCCTGGCCAGGGAGTCGCGTCAACGGTGGACGACCAGGGTGGAGTCATATGACATCTGGAGGAGCTCAAATGGACCCGTCAACTCAAAGAAGCGCCCGGCAAGAGGGAAGAGGGTGGAAAAGGTGACCTACCGACAACTGGTGACAGGGGTGTCCCCCCTATCAAAGGAATACCTGTTCGCCATCGGCAAAGCAACCAGCCCAGACTGCACGACGTGCGGAGTGGTGGATAGTGTGGATCATATGCTGACGAAGTACGCATCCGGGACGGGGCTGAGGGAGCATCTCTTCGGCCTCAACCCGGACATAAGAACGGTTCTTCACAACCCCAACCAGACGATGAAGCTACTGAGGGGGATGGGTCGCTTCGCGATCCAGCTAATGTCTGTCCCGGATGGGGCGGGAAGACGTGGCCTGTAGAAGAAGATGGAGAATTTTGTCCACCCCGCCTTGTCCCATTTGAGACGCGGTTCTGCCCGAACCGAAAGAGAAGAGCCTAGTGGGAGATCTAGCAGGATTGGTAGGTGGTCACTGGCAAAGGAAACAGAGGTGGACCAAGAAACCCTGTCTAGAAGGTTGGAGTGGCAAATCGTCAGATCTGGGGAAGATTGGTGGTTGGCTGTGGAGCTGAAGAACGTAGGGGAACCGTCGTTGAGAATTGACATAAGGGAAGCGTTGGACCAAGATTCTAACATGGTACCCTGATGGTTGGACGTCCCCGAGTGGTTGGGGTCTGTGCGGAGAAGATCGGTATCCATGTCGTCAAGTTTATTATCATTGCCTGAATGTCTGATGGGAGGGTTGTAGATGTTGGTTATGAGTAGTATGCGTCTATTAGTAAGAACCGAAACTTGGAGGCTTTCAATTGGATGGTTGGCTGGGAAGATCGAAGCAGCTTTGGAGGATTTAAGAGATGTCTTTACATATGCGATGAAGCCGCCTCCTGTCGCGGGGCCTGGGAACTGTGCGGTCAGAGCGGTGAGAGTCAAAACCAGGGATGACCGGGGTTTTGGCTTTGGGAGAGGGAGATAGTTTCGTTTCTTGTATGACGATGACGTCCGGTTTAAGTGAAATTGTGGCATCTAGGAGCTCGGCGAGACTAGAACACAACTCATTCGCGTTCCACTGAAGTATGTGAAACGCTGGAGAGGGGGAGTATTACGCGGTTTGCAGTGTGAGCGAGCCCGTTGGCGTAGGGAACGGGACTGGGGGAGGCAGGGAGGAGGGTGCGAGGGACGGAGTGGACAGGTTGTGGGGAGAGGGTGGTTGGAGGCGAAGGGAGAGGGGCGGAGGGAGGAGAGAAGGAAGGAGGAGGGTGTTGGATGGGAGAAGAAGTGGGTGAGCTGGAGGAAGCAGGAGTGGGGTTAAGACAGGAGTGGCAAGTCCAGGGGAGTTTGTTGCGGGGGTAAAGACACTGATGTTTGATGGTTTGTAGGGAGCTTTTTTTTTAAGGAACCAGAAAGAACACGAAGAGCAAAGGACGGACCAGCCCTTGGAGACCTCTACAGAGCAGAAACCGCAAGGGAAGAGAGGACCGGGGTTGGCTTCTATGTCCCCGTGTGAAAGAATGGAGGAGGTAGTTGATAGGGAGGTGAGAGAGTGACAAGAATGGGAAAAGCAGGGCAAAAGAGGGGGTCGTCGATGCCCAGAGTCAAGCGACCCCTAGAAGGAAAAAGGAGGGAGGAGAGAGAGAGAGTGGAGAAGAATGGGAGTGGAGATGGAAGAGAGAAAGAAAGGCCGTGGTCGACGGATCGACAGAGGGTGAACACCATTTCGAGCCCATTAGGGCCCCCTGTGGACGTACTCCTTCTTGGGAGCGGACTCTGTGAACGTTGGGGGGGGGGGGTTGTGTCCGTTGAGGGTTCTTAAATAGTCATGACGGTGCGCATACGGAGATTTCAGGATTTCGAACGTGGAGTTTTTAAGTTGCGCATGGTGGCCGACGCGGCGATCTGGAGGTTGACAGGGACCAGAGACTGGTCGGTCTGTCTGTCCAGACTCGCGTTTTTGCAAAGACGCCGCCGCGTTTTATGGAAAGACACCACCCGCGTTTTATGGAAAGACGCCACCCGAGTTTTATAGAAAGACGCCACCCGCGTTTTATGAAAGAAGCCGCCGTGTTTTATGAAAGAAGCCGCCGCGTTTTATGAACTGACGCCACCCGCGTTTTATGGAAAGACGCCACCCGCGTATTATGGAAACACGCCACCCGAGTTTTATGAAAGAAGCCGCCGTGTTTTATGAAAGAAACCGCCGCGTTTTATGGACTGACGCCACCCGCGTTTTATGGAAAGACGCCATCCGCGTTTTATGGAAAGACGCCACCCGCGTTTTATGCAAAGACGCCGCCCGCGTTTTATGCAAAGACGCCGCCCGCGTTTTATGGAAAGACAACGCGTTTTTGCAAAGACGCGCGTTTTCATTTGCGTTTGGTGGCCGACGAGGCGCTCTGGAGGTTGATTGGGTCCAGAGGCTGGTCGTTCTGTCGTTCTGATGCACTGGTCACCAGCAGTCGTTTCTCTATGTGTGCAGGCAGCAGCAGTGACAGCTCAGTGAGTCAGCCCAGTCCGGAGAAGGTGGTGCTGCCACCAGAGCCACCGAACAGTGCTAGCCTCCCTCCGCCGCCTCCTCCGACCAGCAATGCCAGCGCGTCTTCGTCGGTCAATCCGGGCAACAACGGATGTCCGGGACCGCTGAACAGGGATCAGAATGGCGCTTCCGACCCACAGAAACACCAATCTTTCCTCCTGCCCATGGGGAGCACCGGTAAGTGCAGTTTTGGGTGAGTTTTCTCACAACACGTCGTCGGCCGATCTTGGCCTGAACCAAAACCTTTTCATAAAGAATTATAACTCTAAAAAGCGAAGCCACTGCGAATCGTTACACAGTTGTGTAATTATGTCGCAAGTACGTGGAAATTGTTGGCTTTCTAGAAATGAAAGAATAATGCCTACAAGTAAAAATAAAAGAGTTAGGCGAGACTGCAGGAATATCCCTCAAGGTGATTAAAAGTTTCCTTTCGAGTGGGGGAGAGTGGAACAAACATCAATCAAGTCAAAAAAGGTCCTTGTGAAACTAGCCACCAGAGATCTGGCATTAAACCTTTTGAAAAAAAATAAAAGTGGTGAAAGATTGATTCATCAAAAGATTTTTATCAACGAATGACTAACGAAAAATCAACGATTTGTATTGAATGAAGCAAACATTTATAGAAAGGAAAAGGGATTAAAATTTATTTATTCCAGAGGGGGAATCACTTTCATCAAGAAAGATGTAAATGGATCCTCCTTTAAAATCCTGTCAAATAATGACTTAAATTAAACAAAGCCATTGCCTTCATTACAAATAATTCCAATGATAATGAATTTAGAAAAATAATGAAAATGGTATGCATATCCCTTCAATTATAAAGAATATAAATTATAAAAACAATCTAAAAATACCAGCCCAATATTTATTAGAGAATGAATTCAACAATACATGTTCTACTTTAATTAAAAAGTAGTCTAGGTGTGTTCAACATGAATATTAGAAACTTAAATAAAAATTATATAAATCTAATAGTATACCTAGCAGGCCTAAAATATGAATTTGACATCATAATTCTAGGTGAAATTTGGACCAATAATGAGAATATTAGTAATACGTTTCCAGACTACAACTATTTTAATAAATACCCCATGAATAAAAAAGTAGGTGGAATTGCAATGTTAGTTAAAATGTTTAAAATACAAGATACTAGACAAATTCACATGTACAACTGAGAACTATGAAACCCTAAGCTCAGAAATAGAAACAGAAAAAGCAAAAATTATTATTTTAGTTATATAAAGACATCCAAATAAAGAATATACCCCTTTCATAGACTTCATGAAAAACATAAATAAAAAAACAAACCAAATAGTCAGCCCAGTCCGGAGAAGGTGGTGCTGCCACCAGAGCCACCGAACAGTGCTAGCCGCTGTAAGTAAGTAAGTAAAACGTATATTTATAGAGAAACGACCTGGGTCGGACATATAAGAACAAAAAAGTTTGGTGAATAACCAATGATTTGGAAGTACAACAATTTCAAATCGAAAGATGATCAGGGTACGCGATGCTACTCCTCGTCTTCTTCGCGATCCCACTAATCTTCGTCAGACAGAAATAACAGTCATCGAGATGATTGGTAGCCAAGTATGGCGATACCATCGGAATGGCGAAAGGCATCTGCTTGCGCTTTCCATCATACCAGAGCCTCAGCTTTTCAGTACATGCCTTGCAAGTCACATGTGGTGCCCATGGATTGTCTTGGTCACCAAGAGGACACTTAAAATACGCCAAGTACCATTGGCACACGAACTTTTTTTATTCCCTGCGCCTGGTTAACAGTGGTGAACTTCTCACAAATGCAATATATTATATGACTAGTAGAAACAAACGCACAGTCCCTTCAATCCTGTTATTAGCGGATTATGCTGTATTTCAGAATTATTGCGTAATTTTTTTATTTAGACCCATTAGAAGCAAAAAAACGACATCAAGAGCATTTATTAGTTACAGAGAGTAAAGAAAGAACCCTGATTTGAAAACATAAAAAATTGTGTATACCAGTGTAATCAAACGATAGCGGTACAGTATATAACATTTACAATAAACAATAGAAAGATAACGTATCAAAGAATACAAAAAACAAAATCCTTACTTTTGTGTCGGCCAACAGCTGTTGATCCGGTTAAAATGCGTTTGCGTCTGGTAGAAAGCAAAAAAAGAGAAGAAGGCGTTCTCAAGTCTGGTGCGTGAGTGACAGGATTTGAGTGATTTACTAAACACCCCGGCGGTTATGGAGGCTCCATTTATGTACGTTAGCAATCTGTGTTTAGTCGACCTCGGCTTGTGCATGCAGTGTGCTTGGCAATTCAGAGAGGCAAAGTAGAACGAAGGAATGGGTGAATGAATGGGTGTAAAGCACAAAAGAGAGTATAGAAGCACGTCGGATTGAAGCAAACTAATCTGTGTATACCACGACCACTACGCAAGTCTTCTTCTGCTTGATACCACCGCCAGAATGCTGCCGTTTCCTCTGTCACGCCATGCAACAAGAAACACCCCACTCACCAGTCAGAACAACCCGCCTTCCACCTACACCACTGCGGAGCATTTCTTAATACGCACGGCAGCACACAATAACTGATCAAGAAAAACAAGAACAGAAGCAGCAACGCCTTATAGCTGTTATTCAAGTAACAGACCAAATATTGTATTCCCATTTAGAGGCAAATAGGCAATATCCTGGCAATGTGATAACATGGAGAACTTCACAAAATTAATTGTCTGTCTGTCTGTCTGTCTAGCGTGTGTTTGCTATCTCCCCCTAGACCATCAATCAAAGAGAGAAATTAAATTCGGTGTTAAATTCTGTGCACTCACATTTTGTATGGCGGAGATAAAGAACAACCTTACGTCGCAGTGAAATCTCCACTCACCACAGTCACAGTGCATTTCCCATTATCGAATTATTGATCGATTTGTTGTAAAATCAACTAATGACTCCCAGTCACGTGCTGCCAAGAGAATGAGAGTGCATCGAAACGAAGAATCAAAATCCCGCCAACGCGACTGGGAAACCCTCTCACAGTGTGCACTGTCCGTCAACAATTAGACGCTGCACGAATGTATCAAGCCCGCGCCAATGAAAACCCGCGTAGTCGGCTTCCCGTCATTAAACAAATGCTATGGTTTTATATTAGACACTTTTTAATACTGCCAAATCTTTACGTCATTATTTCATACATGTTACGTATATCGATCTGTAAAGCTTCCATGGAAACGGTGACAGCATTCGATTTGAACAGTTATTCCAAGTAATATTTCTTTGGTTACATTCCGAGCTATAGCGAACGCGTTTAATATTTTTAAATGTCATACAGTCATATGAATATTCCATATCTAACAATATCTAACACTTTTTATGAAAATGTCTCAATCCGACACTGAATGAGTTCTGCCGTTCTCATTGGACGAGTCAAATTGGAATGCTCAAATGTCGAAAATTGTTGGTAGTTTCGGTTCACGAAAATTAAACAAATCGTCAGTCAATACTCATCACGCCTGTGGTGGTCCCGGTGTAATCCATCTGAAGATGTCATCGTAGAAGTGGAAATCACCTGGTCAAGGAGCTGTTCCACGGGCTATATTAATCCTCATTAGTCATGCACTAGAGAACGCGATAAGGGGCCCTCTTCACGGGGGTCATTAATAGCTAGCTGTGAAGGTAAAAATTAAATTATATTTAATCAATCGCCATTTATTTGTAATAAATTTAGTTATAATTTTCAATTGCTGGCAGTTCTTTGTGAACCTAAAATTCAGTTATGGTTTCATAGGTATTATTATAGATACGAAATGTATACAGTATAACTTATATTTAAAATAGCACTACAATCATTTTTTACAAAACACTGGCTGTTCTTTTATCTTCGAATTGCACAGTTGATTTATGTAGTTTCCAAAAAGTGGTTTTCCTGCTCTTTTATTGGCTTCAGTCTCATTGTTTGTTTGCTATCTGTCTATGTATGTTGGTTTCAGACTACCCGAAGGGAAAAAATAAAACATCGAATATTAAAAAAAGTACATTTTCGTAAAATCTCAAAAATAAAATTCCTATTTAAACAAGATTCTCGAAGTGTAGGCGATTTCTGGAAAGAAAAAAACTCTAGGAAATTCGTTTGTGTTGATTTACTGTTGTTTCTGTTGGTCTGCGTGTCTGGACAAAAAGTACTATCAAGTACAGTAGAATAGCAAGATTGTGAATGAGTTGGGAGTGCTCTTCTCGAACTCCATGACCCTGCGCAATAAATTCGTAAAAATATGTCAGGCAGAGGAAGTCTCACCAAACAACCTGCGGCCTCTGTGCCCTACTAGATGGAGCATTCGGGTGAAAGCTGTGCTCTCAGTGTTAGCTGATCAGTACCATGTGGTTCTAAAAAGGCACTTGAAGAGCTGGAGACGAGTTGCTGTCAGAGTACAAGGCCTCGGCAAGGCATTCATCCAGGGTAGCGCTGGGAATGGGACGCTCCGTATTTCAGCCGCTAAATCGGGTAACAACGTCTGTATATTCAAACACTCCGAGTTACTCTACCATGGGCTATGTGGAAGGCGTTGATGGAATGAGTACTACATCATATCATCTGGGTGTAAAGGAACTTTCATGATAGAGCAAAAGAAGTAGTTCAGGTATACCAGATCAAATATTAAAGTCGTTTCGCTTTAAAAAATGGAGTCCAACAAGGATGACCAGATCTCCACTCTTTTTCACTGCTGCTTGTAAGCCAATTATGAGAGAGAAGTTGAAACATCATCAGTCCAGTGTGGACATCAAAGGACATGAGTTTGAGTTTGAAAGTATAAAACTTGCGAAAGCTCTGTTGGGGAGCATTGTTTTGGAACGATGTGTGAAAGTTGGACATTAGGGTAGAAATGTTGAGATATTTGTATTATGGCTGTGTAGGAGAGCGGTTGTCCCATCACCGAAGAAACTCTCCACAAGATCGGAAAGGCGGAGACATTGGATTGCCCAATATGAGGAGTTTTGGACGATGTTTGTCCAAGGGACTGGACTGTGGGAATCTCTGTTCGGCCTCAACCCGGGTAAGGACAGAACCCGGAGGAACCATGACTAGACTATGCGACTCCTGACATATCCACACTTTTCTAATATTGGTGCAAGAGGGTTGGCGAAACGCATTGCAATATGTGTACCCTATGTCTATGAACCATTCTCCTTGTTTTTCCTTTTCTCCACAAGTTTACCCCACACCCTCGATGGAGACAAGTGGAGATATATTTTATCGACTAAAAAGCTTATGTAAGAGGGTCGCTTCCCTATTATACGCTTGGCTATAAAAGGGGTTGGTTAAATTGAATGAAACGTTTTCATTGTTAGCAAAATGGCAGACCCAGTATATGGCCTGCTCGCACGCGACATCGGCTAGGAAACACAGCCAAGTCATAAAACACTGGCTGGATGTTGAATGTGGCTCGTATCTGCCGCTCCTGCAGTATAATGCGCACGCCCAGCCCATTATTTTACATCACAATAGATAAATTAACGCTCCACTCTCTGCCAACCAACCAACCAACCTACCAACCAGTCTACGTGCACAGTATTTAGCCTACATAATGAATGCCTCAAAGAACGCTATTGGAGATGGAGAGAAGACATAAAGAGTATGCTGGGTTTAGCCCATCAAATTTGGGGTTGAATAATTGACTCATGCTTTTATTCTACATCAAGCCAGGTGAACGGTGATAAATACGTTTATTTATAATAATAATTTACAGTATGTATCTTTCTACCACATAACCAAGCAAGACTTCTCGTTCATTGAACGAATAAATAAATAATTAAAAAAAATAGGTGCAATGTAGAAAATATAGCTATTGTTATGCAAACATACAGAAAATATACCATTTGCAAATTTCAGTTTAATTTATTTCCTAATAAATAGTAATTAAACGTCACACTACTTTCGAGTAGTGTGGCGTTTTATGTTTTTTTAAAGTTTGGCCCGGCAGGGGCCCGGCACGCGGGAGCGGAACTGGCCCGGCGTCGTCCTGGTGGGCTGGCCTGGCTTTAGCCCCTCGGGGGCCCCGCTTGTTTTTCACGCCAAGAGGATAAGCAGGGGTGACAGCACCGACCCCTGAGGGAGCCCCTGTTCGAAAACTCTGGCATTCCCTCTGACCTTTGCCCAGGCCTTCCGGTTGGAGAGCCAGCTCTGCACCCATCTCACCGTGGCCGTACAGACCCCCGTCCTGCAAAGCTTCCACAGGAGCCCATCTCTCCAAACCTTGCCAGAGGCCCGTGCGAAATCAAACAGTACCAGGACCGTTTTCTCCCTTCTCTCAAAACCATCCCAGATGTCCTGGGCCAACCGGACCAGCTGGTCATTAACGCTTCTCCCCTCTCTGAAACCGGCCAGGTATTCGCTTAGCCAGTTGTGCTTTTCAAGAAAGTACCAGATGCGACTGGTGATAATCCTCTCCATCCAATTTGCAAGACATGATGTGAGGCAGATCGGCCTATACACTCCAATCTCCGCCGGGGACTTTCCTTGCTTGAGGACAGGGATGATCTCGCCTACCCTCCACTGCCTTGGCACCGAATCCTCTCGTGAAGAGGTGGTGCACTAACTTGATGGCTTCCTTCGGCAGCCTCTTTAGAAGCCTGGGGTGGAGCCCGTCTGGGCCTGCCGCCTTTGACTCCGCCATCTCGTTCAGGCTAGCCTCAACTTCTTCCACTGTTGTTCGCCATTCCGCCATATTAAATCAGCTGACGTCGCTTCTAGATTTAAATAGCTGTGCTCGCAATCCGATTTCTATGCGTAACCCTCTTTCATCTGTTACTCCAACACTAAACTTTCCTTCTGTTTTTTTCAATATGTGTCTGCGTTGGTGCCAATCTTTGCGTTTCAGTCGACATGTATTATTTTCATGTCCTTCTTTGGTACTTTTGCTAATGCACCTTCCAATTTATTGTAGAATTCATCAGTGTCACCGTCGCTCCATTGCAATGTTGGGCATATACTTGTATAACCGACACATTTCTCGGTGATACATTTAATCTCAACCATATTATTCTATTTTATATTAGTTCACATTCCATCACAGACCTCACATGATTTTTGTGCACCATAAAGCCAACCCCGTCTACATGCTTATTCACATAATCGCTCCACCATATTTTGTATATCCCTCATCCCTTAACAGTTCTCCGGAGTTAAGCCAGCCCATTTCAGCAATGCCAAGTATATTTCAATCATATGTGTCAATTTTTGTATTCGAGTTCGTTTAACTTCCCTTCAACATGGAGTGTTCGCACATTCCATATGCCAATAGTATTCTGTTGTTTTGTCAGTTTGATTTCCTGTACTCCAGTAGCTAATTTTTCTAGTAGTCCACCCTGGTACACATCAGTGGCCGTTGGTAACCCGAGCCTCGGTCTGTCCGGTATAGTAGTGTTTGCTGTGATCATCATTGTGTTTTCATAGTCTGGTGGTCCCTAGCTTTTTCTGCATTCCGATAAATCAAAATTTTGTATCAGTCCAGCGTACGGTATATTTGACGACCCGGGATGTCGGGATTTTGTTTCCATCGTGGGTAGTTTGCCTTATTTTTCAGGGCACTCTTTATTGTTCACCTCACGTTATCATCATGGATTCCTTAGTCAGAGTGGCCTTGAGTGCACCTATACGAATATATTCCTGTACCAAATGCCCCTGTCTTTATATCACTCCCTAATGTAATTTAATCAAGGTTTCTCCACTCAAAACCTTCAAGTTAGCAATCCAGGCAGAAAAAATCCTCTCTGCAAAATAGCATGTTTTACAAGTTAACCCACCAGCAGACCGGTTTCGGGGCTATTGCGCCTCACCTGTACTGCTTAGGATTCGATCTCGTAGCCCGCAGTCGAAATACTTGACCACTAGACCACGAGGTCGCCTGTCGAACATGCTGGTTGTGGCGTATATTACGGCTTACAGCTGTAAGCATAAGAATATGCTATTTCGAAAAAAATCAAGTTTTCATGGTATAAAGCTAAATTGTACTGTACAGTAGTATAAATATCCGATCTGAATTATTATTATTTAAAGTTAACCACAAAATCGACTGGAAATTTCATGAGAGTGGATAGGAACATATGAAATAATAACAAACGGAAAACATACAGAACTGCAAAAATAAAGGAACACAACAACATGCAACATTTGAAAATTGAGGAATGCAGAAGCAATTACAAGTTAAATCATAGGTCACTATTAAAAAACAGTCTTCAGATGTCGTTTAAACGTGTTTGGATCAACCTCGCTACTACATTCATCTGAGAGACCATTCCATAGTGATGGCCCATCAACACAGAAAGAACAACCATATTTAGTGGTACAAGGTACTGAAGACTTGAATACCTGAAACTTGAATACTTTTTTATTACATGTTCAGTTGTTTCGTATAATGATTCTGAAATTAGTAATTTCTTCTATCGTGCTCCTGCCATTTCTAAATTCAGCTGTTCAGTCTGGATTACTTCCACGCTTGTTGTATTTTTTCTTTCGATGATATTTAAAAGAACTTGAAATGAATGCATAAATGATAACAATCGAGTTGAATGGTAAACACTTTTAAGAATTGACAAAATTGAGTTAGATACCTTTTTCCGGACACTCACAGAAGCCGGAAAGAAATTCGAACAAGATGAGCAATAGTCAAAATGACGTTTAGCTAAAAAGAAGAGTTGCTAACAATAAGTTTATATCTGTCCTGATATACAGTGGAGAAACATGGATCGTCAGTAACAGACATACAAAAGCTACAAGCATGCGAAATGTGGTTCTCCTACAGAATGCTTAACATCGTCTGGAAGGATAAAGTACCAAATGAGGAAGTGCTACAAAGAATAGGGGAAAACAAGAGCTTTTGGAAAAAATTGAATATCAGAAAGAATAAATCGTGTAAGTGGAACGTTTCAAATCAGTAAAATAAAATAAGAGCAACTGATACAATTATCTTTATTCGACCGGTTTCGGGGCGACCCTTCTTCAACAGAATATCAGCGAGACTAAGACAAGGTATGTAAATAGAGTTCGAAAACAAATCAATGTAAGTTTGGTGAGTACAGTAAAATCGATGTAAGATCGATGTATAGTAAAATCGTTAAAATATATTCCAGTAAAACGAAGATTCCGCCAAATGAAGTTGCCTATTTAAGATAGGGTTGGCTGATTTGACGTGTAATGCCTCGATCTGAAGTCTAGCTATATTGGTAAAACCATCAGACATCTTTTTAAGTGCATCCAGAAAAACTCATATTTAGCCATAGCTCTTCATAGGCGTAGCCGTAGTTTCACTATGGACCCCGCTAATTTCAAAATGTTGGACAGTTCCTTTTCACCACTTTTACTCCAAATAAAAGAGGCTTTACACATCAAATCAGCCAACCCTATGATCCTATCTTAAATAGGCAACTTCATTTTGCGGGATCTTCGTTTTACTGCAATATATTTTAATGCTTTTACTACATCAATCTTACATCGATTTTACTGTACACACACACTTACATTGATTTGTTTTAGAACTCTACTTACATATCATGTCTT
>JAUYWV010147134.1:0-10282 GCA_032274565.1 Nematoplana nigrocapitula | reverse complement strand
GAGAACAGGGCAAAGCGCGATTGCTATTGGGAGCGTATGATAGGAAACTAGTTAACAAATCAAATAGGACAACCACGAAGACTAGGAACAATTGATTCACTGATGTCTTGTTTGAAGATATTGTAACTCTACAATAGTGACTCTTTATAGAATGCTTTTATGATACATTACATGCATCAGACAATGTTTAAGTAAATATAGTTTTTCTAAATGAAAAAGAACAATCTTTAAAAATGAATGAAAAGTTGTCAAATGACAAGTTTGTCTCGTGGGGAGAACATTTTGTAACTCCATAAAACAAAATGGTCATGATATTAAAGTGTTAATTTTATGAACAACTGTTTTCTATCAGGGACACCTATTTATATTTTATAAATATTGTTTTTAAAAGAACTACGATTTCCCCAGATAAGATTTTACTATAATCATTTAACCAATATAAAACAAACAATGCGAATAGGATGAAGACATACAGAATAATAGCTTAACAGGTTAAAATAATAAGCAGAAAATGGACAAAACCAACTCCAAAATGAATGAAAAAATAGCACGAGAGATATATCACAATAACAATAATTGAACACACACAAAAATATTCAAAATGAAAAATTTCATGCAAGATGTTTTGAGATCACTGAAGCAAACATTCAAAATTAGATATCATTTAATATTTGCTTAGATAATACTCTTCAGATTTATTTTATACTCTCTCTCTCTCCTGTTTTCTTGTTTTTAAGATTATTTAATGTTTGATTCCAGTTTATACTAGCTTCTTCTATTACTTTAATAGTTTTCTTATTGTAATAAATAATATTAATTTCTAGATTTATGTTATTTCGTTTGATTGCTATTGTGGGTTCCTTGAATAAGCCATATGCCCTGAGTAATACAACTTATCACTGAGGTATTATAAATGTCTTTCTGACTTATTTAATAAAGCAAATTTGCTATTAATCTTAAAATTTGATGTGTTTTATTTGTAATAGTGACATCCATATTTTATAATAGATTTCACTTCTAGAATTTATTTTTAGTATATGATAAATATTTATTTATTTTCAGTAAATAATTTTTGGATGGACTTTTTTATGGCACAACAGGTTGAAATATAATATAATGTGTTATCCCCAAGTAAGATCATTTGTTCGAATGACCCCTGAGTATTTCGTTTCATTTTGTCTATACAGATTTACAACACCACTTACTATTTTACCCAACAATGACTATCCACCCATTGGGAACATCAGAAATTACTTAAACATCAGCTTAGGAAATATGTTACACAAATTAGTTTATATCATCACACAATTAATTAATATACACAACAACTATATATTGCTGATGGCACTGGAACCACCCAGTTTATTGACAAAACTGTAAAACAAAATTGATATAGAAAAATGATTATAGCAGCAGAGATAAACAGTAAATGACAAAAAATAAAACTATAAAATATACACAAATTATAATATAGTAAAGATAAAAAATAGAAATTCAACTACAAAAATAGTTGAGTTCTTTTGTGATTGCATTGTTCCAAAAATCGATATAGAAATACAGAATGCATCAGACTTTGTTAGTGTAGTAAAACAGGACTTTGATTTTGCCAATAAGTTGTCAGCATTGTTTTGAAGACTTTCAATCTGTTCAACAGATTTAGCTTTCTTTTAGCCTTAGTTATTTTATACTTTCTTTTGCTTTTTATTTCTGGTTTTTCCTGTTTCCCTTTTCTTCTGCTCATGCAATATCATCCAGAGTTTTCCTATAATGCATGAGTGCTGGGTGAATAAGTACATCAGTGATGGATATATTGATGACTATACCAGAGAATACCACAATAGCTCTAGGTGAACATGAGAAGAAGAAGTATAATTTTTTAATATTTCATTTACTTATGTGAGTGCATCTGTAGCAATAGACTACCTCTTTCTTTCTTCAAATTTCCTTATTTTTTAGATCAAATTTAATATAAATAAGGTTATTTAACCATAGCTTAAAATAAATTAGCTAATAAAAAATTTGGATTAAAAATGTTGAAGTAGTTGATAAAATTACTACTGCCAGAACTAATAAATAGAAGGCAGGTTGACAGAAATAAGATAATCTTTGATAAAGTACATATGATTGACATATACTACAAAATTAGATGACAAAGAAATTTTCATTTAATAGTGCTATGATTTTTTAGCCAACAAAGACCACAAAACTTTGGTGGAAATACAACTAATATACCACTAAAAGCTTGCTCTTCTCTCATGGGAATAATAAAAGATATATACTATACTGTATATATACATTTCACAAAGATTCTATATATTAGCACCATCCTTGAAGGTTATAGTCAAAATATATATAACCCATAGCTAGTGGTTTAAGTATGTTTGGGATCAAATAGGTTTCTTTTTATCTTAGCATAGCTAAAAATTAAATTAGTATTTATCTATCCATGGTTGGCTATTGAATTCTATTAATGTTAAATGCCTTTATGTATTCCTTAAATTTTTCTAATATATCTTGAATAGTTATGTACTCAAAATATATAGTGGTAAAGTACAAAAAAATACCCTTTATATTTTATGATCTCACAATTACATATTATATCCACTTGCTATTATTAAATAAACTTGTTTAGAGCTTTATCATAAAAAGGATATAAAATTGTAAAGAATAAAGTTAATGAATAAGTACATTGTCAGTATTCACTACAATATATACACCAACATTATTCTATGTGATGGTTTATTATATGACTTTGACAAGTAATGGTAGCCATATTGCTGTCAGGAAACAAACTGAAATATATGAATAATTAATAAAAGATAAAAAAAGTAAAGAAAAGAGGTAAAAAAGTATTGTAATATTTATTATAACTATATTCAAAATAATTTTTCAAGATATTTTTAATTGTTGATTAATTTTAGTTTACTAAAAATCTTGAATGAAATTTTTAAAATTTTAGATTTTTTAGGTAAATGATAAAAATCTAAATTTTTTAACTTTTTTAAGAAAATTATAAAATTCTAGAAATCTATAGTTTTTAAACAAATAGGCATCATGGTACCTATAGTAAACCAATTTTAGTAATATAAAGTCATACCTATTAACCTATATAGTGATATATTTTAGTTATATAACTAGTTATACCTCTATCCCCTTTATATTTTTAACAGATTTGAATATATTACTAATTAAATAAAGTGATAAAAATACTATTTTGATTATAAAAAATAGGTAAATATTCCCTTATTAATAATATTAAGGGCTCCATTGTAGACTATGGACAGAATTGAGTCCTTTTATTTTATTTTTGATATATATATGTGTGTTCTTGGGCATTTAAATTTTTAAGCATATAAATCTATATATATAATATATTGAATTACAAAAAATGGAATTCTTGCTTGCTGGCCGGAACGTGTTTAAACAGGCCATTTCCATTTTTAATACCAGTAATGCTTTAGCTTCTCACGTTTTTAATTCCGGACACTGTATCGATTTTATTTCCGCTTCTTTGTTTTATAAATGTCCTGATTTGGCTCTGAGACATATCTATGAAGCAGCTTTTGTCAAAGTGAACTCTAGTAAGGTTTTAAACTTGAATGAAGGTTTTTACCATCTTGATCACTGTCTGGCAGGTTTTATCAATAATTGTGTTCACCACCATATCTGAGAATTTTTATTTTTTTATTTTTGTTTTAATCTTTTTTTCTATTTATCTATTTTTGTGTCTCTCCACTCTTTTTTTTATCTTACATGATTATGAGCGCAGCAGTTGCTTGAAAGCTCATGTTTTAATTACAATTTTTTACAATAAATCTTTTACACTGTGGTTATACTTTATTTTATCAACTGAAGTGGACAGTACTTCAACTTTAAACATGGATAAATATGTTTTGTCTGAAATGTTGTTTTTAGGGTGTTTGAAAATATATTATTTTGTTTCCTTTCACTGTGTTATATTTGCCCCCGTGTCTGGGTATGCTAAAGTTTTGTCAGGGAACAACCTAACGCCACCTCTGCTATCGGCTATCATCAGTATCAGTGGCAGACTTGCAGTGACTTGGCCTCTACTCCTCTAAGTCTAGTCTAGAGACTGGAATGAGCTTTACACTTTTATCTATTTACTCGGGCATTTATATAGCATATAACTTTAAAAGAAATGTGGTTGATTACTTATTTGGAGTGTCATTTCAATATCAAATTTTTAAAAATTGGTTTAGCTTATCCGTTATCGTTATATAGTAGTTTGTCTAGAAAAAGTCCTTCGTTTCGGAATCACTTTAAAAATATATTGTGAAAATTACAGGAAATCTACAGAATTGTCAAACAGGAATTACGCTAACTTTAATGCTATTTCAAATATAGTAGTGCTACTAAAATATCACTAAAACGACTACATGTTATAACTAAATACCGACCATCGGCTCCTTTAATACCAGTTATATGGACCGCCCAAAAGGTAAATACTTATGTTATTAACTAGGTCATTTAAACACAAGCGCACAAGATGTAAAGATCAGTTAGACTACTCAGACGACGCTCGTTGTATCATAGATAAATTAGACAAAAAAAGAAAGATTGAGGCAAGTAACAACCAGGTTTCACGAAAGGGATCTAACTGTAAACCGGAAGTCATAAAGCTTGAAAGAGACTCTACAGAGTGAAAGAAAGTCAAATATCTTGGTTCAATGATAGATACTGTTGAAGAAATTAAGAACAAAAAAATCAATCAGTAGCCTCATTTATTAAACTTAAAGATCTGTTCACTAGTATTGAGTAAGCAAATATTCAAACAATTGGCGAGGATATAGCAAAATTTGTCAATGTCTTTATACTAATATAGAGGTCTACATTGCAGTTAGTTTGAATCGGCCAGAAACCTACAGAACAAAACCATTCAGGTGGAAGCGCGCTCTTGGATTGGAAAGTGGTTAATTATATTTAGTTTAATAGTTTTTATACACACATCACCAATGCATTGTCGCAATAAATTGCTGTGATACTGATCTATATCATTATGCAAGCACCGTGATTTCTGGGTAGGTCAGTCGGTCGCGTAACTTTAAAACACGTAGTCTGATTGGTCAGTTTGCCGTAGACTGTCCTCTTGCGCATGCAATGCTTAAGAGTGTAACTTGCGTAACTTTTAATAAGGCGTGTTGTGCTGTGCAGTGTATAGTAGCTGGGGCGGCAAAGGCTCCGGCAGTGTGGAGACGATGGATGCGCAGCTTTGTGTGTCAGGCTTGCCACTTTGATTAGACGCATTCTGACTCAGAGACCTACTTACTTCTTGATTATACAAAATCAGTTAGATTTTTAATTCCAATTTACAAATATTCCGAAATGCCATCTATTCATAACAACACTTGCACACGTAGCTGCAACAGGTCCCTAGATAAGTTTACGATAGTACATATCTTTTTGATTCAGCAAGTTTCAAAGTTTCCTCTTATATTAATTATACTCTTACTACCATATTACTACTCTATGCTTACCACTACTCTGAAACAATTAACATTTTCGGTAAAAACATTAGGTTGCTAACTATTCAATTTTACCTTAGCTAAAAACATTTGAAAATCTAAGTCTTGTTTTCGATGAATTGATCTTTGGCATGCCAGAAAGTTGTTTTAATACAACGTGGATAATTCAAGTATTATATTTATATCATAGAAAACTTCGTGGCATAAGTCACTAAATGCATGAATAACCACAAAATGAATAATTAGCGTAATGTAGTTGCACGTACAAATCAAGTAAATAAATACACATAACAACAGCATTTCGCTCAGTCTTCTACAGTGAACGACACATTGGATCTTGTCTAATCACTATTGACGGTTTACTAAATAACGTGGATATATGACAAAGGCTAATTAGTGTAACAGAAACTAAACAAAGTACACTTATGTAACAACAAGAATCGGACTGATGCAATTTATTCCTATCCAAGAATATCATGTTTTCTCTTGTCTACTCTTTTTACTCGCTTTCCTTTATCTTTCTTTTCTTTCATTTTTTGAGAGTCCAGAGCGCTGACGCGTCCCCTCGACCGGAAAACATAACATTCAAAGGAATAAAATCGTTATCTAAGCAGTTCATTCCTTCTTTTATTCATCCTCGTCTTCTCCAACATAATCATTATGACAAGCCTAAATAGAAAGATCTATCCCGAGAATGACTGCAACAGTCCACATAGTCTACGCTCAAATGCCCTTTCTCTGCAGCCTGCTTGCTACTCGTTGACCACGCGCACTTTGTGGACCAACTCGTGGAAGGAGGGGTTGCAAATGTAGGTGTTCTCCAGATCGCGGTGCTGCCGACTGCAGTGCTGCTTCACCCCCCGATAGTCCGCTTTGTGGTCGCAGTAGGGGCACAGGGCGGCATACACGTCCAGGTGCGCCTCTACAATGTGCACCTTGGTCAGGCGTTCGCTGGCGTAGTAGAGACCCTCGCACTCCGAGCACCGATAGCCCTATGAGATGAATACAAGAATTTCAAAGAAATACGTATACTACTTTATAAGTAGTATAATTATTTACAGGAATAAGTACGAATACAATTTTAATGGAAGATGGATTTATACAGAATTCGATTTATCTACACCATCAGAGGCAATACATAACATAGAAAATAATGACAATTATTTACATATTTGAAGAATACGAAAGAGGGCCAGTTTGATGGAATCAGTTTTATACTTCCTTAATCCAATTTAAAATTGCGCACAACTGTTGAATCATTTACAAAAAATCATAAATGGGGTTTTGCCAAAACTATAGCACTGCTGCCTGACAAAAAAGCTTTTCTTACAGTTGAATTTCACATTATAATACAATATTTTTCTAGTACTAATAAGTAGTATTTTAGAATAGTTGTGAAACTTTTCTACACAGCTCACCTGCACAGATGCTATCACGTAGACACTCTCCAGCATAGCTTCCTTTTCCGCCAACACCTGCGGATCCATGACTGCTTCCTGAGTAAATGGAGACAAAAGCAACACTGTATCAACAACCTCAAATTTAAATTCATCCACTACAAAGCAAAAACAATCGTTTAAAATCTCATAATCCCACAGACTTCTCTAATTTTGCCGGTTTACCGAGACTCAAGTCACGCAATGTAATTATTTTTGGCAGAGTTGTAGAATTCATACATAAAATGGCAAAATTGTAGCACTTACATCGAAATTCTGCGCTGCACCCAAAGAGTTATCCATCTCTCGTTTCAGACTACCGCCGGATTTGTTCTGAAATCGACAACAAGAAAAATAAATATACAACTACCCCACAAAATATAATATAATTGAAGGGTCAGGCGAAGGGTAGAAGAATAAAGGACGGTTATTTATCTTCCAGTGAAGCGTGGGAAATTAAAAAATTGTGAATAACGTCGTAAATTGTGTCACATCGACAAATTGGTTTGGTGATTAGGATATTGCGTTATGGATTGCTTTCCCATCATGATAAAAAAGGAATTTAGATTCTCCTTTATGAACTAATTAGTAATTACTGTAAATATTACAATGGTTTAATATTGCTTAAACATATTTTACTACTTAAAAGTAGTATAAAGAAAAAGTGAAATTTGAAATAAAATTAGGAATTTGCAAATTTTTATTTTCCGACGCTTATATGGGAAATTAGCGAACGGACGAGGAGAGAGAGGGGGAGAAAGGCGCATAAGGGGAGTAGAGGACTTAGGACAAAAGTAAATGGAGTTCAGGTCAGGTCACTGCCGTGGTCGTTCGACTGTTGGTGTGCAAGCCTTGGTCCTCTATCCTGCTGACCATCTTGTCTCTATGCTTGCCGAGTTTATAGTTTATTTGAATATTGTCGCCGATGTATTCCGGGTGATGTCAGCCTGTCGTCTTCTCGCTGCTTATTTCCATTAACTACTGTGCCAGTAAATTCCAAAACTCTCTAGTCTACTGACCAGCTGGTTGATTGTGGCTTCTGATTGGCTGTTGGTACTGCAGACTGCGCGCATCGCGTGTATTCGTGTGTGTTCTAGAAATCTATTAGACTTATTTACTTGTATACAGATGTTTCACGACACCAGTTAACCTACAATGAATAACCAATAATAATAATAATAATAATTTTATTTTTGCCACCAGGGCCAGAACAAACAGAGAACACAATTAAACAAATAAATAAAAAGGGACGTTCGGCCAGGTTAACTTGAACTGTAAATCCCCCACATTCATTTAAACAAAACATAACAGCTGATGACAACTAAAAGAAATATACAGAAGGCTACATAATGACTATGAAACAAACAAAAATAACAACAACTAAAGCCTTCACATATTGAACAAACATGGAAATTGGGAAAACAAAATAAAACTAAACAAAAATATAACCTGTACCGAACAAACATTAATTACATGTTATTATTTTAAAAAATAAATCTAAACTAAACAAAGCCTCTGGAATGGCTAAGTAACTGATGAAGCTGATCTACTATGGAATGATGTACCAAACCCTATAAAGATCTTACATATAGGTCCAGGTTTAAAGAAAGTGTATTGAAGCATTACATAAACACTTACATATAGTGTAACATCTAAATAATTATAATGATTCATGCACTAAAAACATTTAAATAATACAGTTTGCATATGGCTTGACACTGATATACTAAAGAAAAAATTAAAAATTATCATTATAATAACGAAGTTAAATTATATGTTATCATAAACATATATTCAATACAATATTTTTTTAAAAGCTTGCGTTTGCTAATTGGTATTGGTTTATCTAAATCTCCTGATCCAATTTAGTGTTGCAAAAACTTTGGTTTGTTTTAATTTTCATTGTTTCGTTATGCTATGTAAAAGTACTTTTTGATTGCGTTTCGTGTTTGTGTTATTTTATATAAGTAAATTAAAAAATGTGGGTGATTGACAGGATCTCCGAAGATGCTCTGATTTACCTTTCCACAGTGCTGTACACTGCATTTTATTTTCTCTGTCGAATGTTAATTCTTATGTGTTCTGTGAATAAAACTACTAAACTACTACTACTACAAATCTACACACGATTTTAATGCACTGTTTATCTACATTGTTTAGCCAATTTTTCTGTTTTTGATTAGTGCAAAATCTGTGAAGCATGGGGCGCACGAGGCTCCTGCTTTTATCCGGGCAAAATGCTGGGCGTTAGGCGCGAAGACGAAGGTGAAGACGGAGAAGAAGAAAGAGTAGAACACAGCCGCTGCCAAATTACAGTTTTTATTCTTAGCAATCATTGTAAAATTGTGACACCAAGAGTACACGAAATATTAAATACACATAGTAGTGTAATCGGAAACTAGATTACTATGTTGTAGTCAATGAAATTATAACGGTATGGATAACCAGAACCACATTTAGAGTCGTTACGCAGAAGGATATTTCTTTATGTTTTGGTGAATACTGTATATTCTGAAAATGTGGTAAACACGCACGACAAACTTCTAGATGTTGCCGGTATTTGTAAATCATTCTGTATATCAGCCTCGCTAAATCTATCCTTCACCAGAACACTGGATCATCATTGACATGTAACGCAACGGATTGAAGACTATTTGGCGTATTTTTTATCGTTTTCTACGTTACATAAAAACAGCAAAACGCACATAGCCATACTCGTGAGTATAAGTTATCAAACGTGACAAAATGTTCCCCTTTAAATTCATGACGTAATGTACTATTTCACCATAGAAGGCAGGATACACAATATCAGACAGGTGGACACTTAGCCACACAAAGCAAATAAAACTTTAAGAATTCGGTGTGACTTACCATCTTTGTCATACTCTCCTTTCCCAGTAAACGTGGATGAATGTGCATGATGACAGAAGATCATTGCCATAAGGAATACACAGTTTGCAACCTTCATTTCTGCAAAAGTACAATAGTCTTTGAACATTGATATGGCACTCTACTCAATAAACGTGCAGTCATTGTTAAGAACCGCCATTCTGAAAATAGTCTTCCGGCGTTGGTGTGAAGGTGGGTGGGCTCGGTTCAAACTCAGCTAGAGATAAGAAAACGCATACTCCTGCCAGCTTTAGTTGATCACAGAAAGAACAATTAAACAGTAATAGGTCCAAGCACCGCCATTTAGAAATTAGAAAATAGTCGTTTGGCGCTGGATGTGGAGGTTGGTGGGCATTATCCACAATAGTTGCCCAGACAGATAGAGATAATGTAGACTGTATGTGTTGTACATAGATATTGATTTATATGTTATTTGAATTCTTACTTTGTTAAACTTAGATATTCTGTTGATAC